>CM027876.1:6657137-6761468 GCA_016097615.1 Eucalyptus dawsonii
ATCTGGAGATTTTGGGACCGACTCTTGATGAATGCATGGACTGTAAGGCAACTTTTTTGTCGAAATTTAACTTTGGTTTCTTAACAAAATTTGTAAAGAACATCCGAGGTACCACGTATAAAAAATTTAGAGAAAAAACAAGAATAGGTAGGTGAAATCGTGGTCCTTTGGAGATGGTTAGATCTGGAATTACGGTACTACAAACAGGGATTTTAACCGTCCATATTTAATTATCTATGACGAATTTGACTTCGATTTTCATGAAGTATCTACCTTATGGTCTTAGTTATCACATAGTCAAATTTCATAATTTTTGAAGGTCATTTGGGTATTTAATCGGAAATGTTTCTAAAACTGTGCAATCTGATGTGTTCGGATCTTGTAAGTTGCAATGCGTGGACTA
The DNA here is from genome assembly GCA_016097615.1 of Eucalyptus dawsonii. Lineage (NCBI taxonomy): Eukaryota > Viridiplantae > Streptophyta > Magnoliopsida > Myrtales > Myrtaceae > Eucalyptus > Eucalyptus dawsonii. The sequence goes on from CM027876.1 coordinate 6,657,541, forward strand.
TATCATTTTGTATGAGGTTCTTTTGGAAATGTGTTCTGCATGAAATACTCTCTTCATGTCTTCCCTACAACATATTTAAATTTCATAATTTTTGTAGTTCATTTGCTTATTTAACCAAAAACATTTCAAAAACTGTGCAAGTAGAGAATAGGAAAAGTAAATCGATTTTATCTTTTAATCCAGAACGAATTGGACTACAATTTCTTCATGAAACTTGTACCTCTAGGTCTTAAATATAACGTGTCCAAATTTCAGAATTTTCTGAGTTCATTTAAGGGTTTAATCGAAATTTGTTTCAAAACTTGTACCTCTAGACATTCTTGTTCTAGTGGTGTTTTATTTATACTTTCTAGTTTGCTATTTGTTTTGAAATTTCTAATTATATTCTATTATTGTTGTGCAATGCGAAGTTAATGTATCAAGATAACATGTCAATGTGAAGTTACCGTGTAGTATACACGTACATTATAGTTTTTTTTGTAACGTGCGCGTACGTTATATTTTTAGTAAATGCGTGCGTGTTATAGTTTTTTTGGTAACGTGCGCATACGTTATATTTTTTAGGTAAGTGCGCATATGTTATAGTTTTTTTTCTTTTTATGTGTGTGACGTTATGGACATTTTTTGGTAACGTGCGCGTACGTTATAGTTTTTTTGGGTATCGTGCGCATATGTTATAGTTGAATATGAAAATAACAAAAAAAAAAAAGGAACCTGTTGGAACCTGGGAACCCATGCTGGAACCTGTGACGGGGTAGGTTCGGGGATTACTCGGTTCTCGAGGGTAGGTTCCGGGTTCCTCATTTTGAGGAACCTTTTTATTTTCGAAAGAGAGTAGAGTTCCGGGTTCGGACGAACGGGCGAACGCAGAACCGCTCACTAGCAAGAAGTGTTTTTGGAGAAACGAGAAACAAGTTTTTTTTCGTTTTCGTTTTTGTTTTAATTTTTGTTCCGAGCTTGAAAAACAAAAAAAAAGAATAGAAACGCAACCAACGCGATTACGGTGCTTTTTTGTTAGAGGCAACGCAAAATCTGTTTATAAACAGATTTTACAGTGAAAACCTTTGGCCCCTAAGTTGTCACCTACAAAAGTGCAGAAACCTTGGTTGATTTTCTACCCTTAAGGTTCCTAGCTCAATCTGCATCAGTATTATAATACTAGTATGACCATGTTTCTTCGTCAGAATACCTGACTTGGACCAAGCTAGAGGTACCGAAGTATGCAATCTACAAGTGCCATATATCCTTCAGTAGGATCCGCCTCTTAGGATCGTGTTATGCTTTGATACTATCTTTTAATGATGTTCATGTATAGAAGAGAGATAAAAGAAGGCAAGAGGAACATTCAATAGATAAGGACGAGAATAATCCCTCGGAAGCTTACATATATGGTAGTAAATCCCCAATTAATATCATTACCTTTGGGGGAAGATTCATTTTTCTTTAATAGAGCAATATAGTAACTCATAATAGGGGTGTGCTATCAGGTCGGTCTTACCTAGGCCGGAGTGACCGCCCAAAAATAAGTTTTTGGGAACAGTTGGGGATCAAGTTCCAGAATTTTTGGAATAAGTTGAAATTGGTTTAGGAATAAATTTAGTGAATACACCTAGGAATTAGGAGCCGAGCGGCTTTGTTTTGAAACAAGTTTTAAAAATAGGTTTTATAGAAGTTAAAAAGCCAAAATCCTAATTTCTTTTTCCGTAAATTCTAACCTCAGCACCCCTTCCTTGAGACTCCTCACCAATCTTCTATTTTCCCTAAATTTTTATGGATGAATGGGAATGAAACTTAAATCTATGTTATATGTTACGTGTTTGAACTTTTATTGTTTTTATAATTACACGTGACTATGTGTTCATCTTATGAGTTGTTATTGGTGAATAGGGATTTGAGTTTTCATCTTTTGAATCATTTTATTGCTTTTATAACCTCATATGATTTTAAAAAAACCAAAAAAAAAAAAAAGTTTGGGAGCAGATCTTAGAACCAAACTGGAAAACAAGGTAAGTTCTAGAACCGAATCCAAGCAAATAAGGTAGGGTCTAGAACCTATCGCTCAAGCAACCACTCTAACTTACTGTCATTGGTTATAGTCATTAATTTGATAATCACATTGTACAACCTTTGCCGATCTCCTTATAATGGGGATTAGGACGATTTATGTTCACCGAATGGGTGTGGAGTCGGTCCGGCCCTAAATGGAAGCTTTTTATTTAGCCTTTTAGCTAGCTGATTCGGTCATCCTTTTTAGAGTCAGCCGACAAACCAATTGAATGTTGTGGATTAGAGCCAACGAAATATGACAGTGGAGAATTTCCCAACCTAATCCTATAATTTTTTCTTCTAGTGAAGATTTGAGTGAAATTGCAAAAAAGTTAGGACTAAAGCTCATTTTTTGCATTTCTTCCTTCTTTTTCGGTTTTCTCAGAATCCGGCATCTCTGCACTCGTTACGTTCATTCAGACCGTATGAGCTTGATTTTCAGTTACGGATATTACCCACGCCAAAACAAGGGAAAAAAAACACAAAATTTAGTTACGGAAAAATAAGAAATGTAAAATGAAAAACACGATATTCGTGGATCTCTGTCTCGCAGATTCGTCTCCGACTGAGGATTCCAGTTCGGCCCACCTTCGTTGCCTATAAATTCCCGGATTCCACCACCGTCCAAACTGGACATTGCCTCTCCGCGTGCGTGTGCCTGTGTCTGTCTGCGAGAGAGAGACAGGGGGGTTACCATGGCGGGTGCTATTTGCGGTGGCAAGTTGGTGAGTGTGTTTGGCGCGAGCCAACTCGGGAGCTTGAGGCGGTTCGTGCTGAGATCCGGCGAGATGAGCTTTGAACGTCACGTTCTCGCGCCAAAACTGAGAGCCTCCTCCTCGGCCTACGTCGAAACTAGGCCCCTCCGCCGCCATAGGTACGTCTTTGTGATTGTAGGGGCGGACGTGTTCTGATTGTAGGAATCTACTTTGGATAGGTATTTTCAGGCTAGTTCCTTTTGTCTTGCCACCTGTTGATTAAAAAACGAACTTCATTTGTTTGGGAATCTACTGTGCATAGAGGAGAAACTCAGCGGCAACCAGAATGCATTAGCTTGTCCCATATGTTTTGAGCCGCTAACGTTCACTGGCGATCCAGTGTTGTCTGTGTAAGTCGTGTGGATTTTAAGACGGTTCGCCCCATGTATGTCTTTTTGCTGTTTTCATCATCCCGTCGTGTTTCTGCTACAGGAATTCTGCGTCGGGTCTACTTTGCAGTGTGGCACCTGTAAGAAGGCCTATGTGGGAAATGAAACGCATTTTGATCTTACAACAACTGGTGGAACCAAGGAATATGGTGAACCCGTGCCCTTTGCTAGCGAGCTTTTCAGGTGCGACAAAGTTATTTATTGGAGCCAACTGATCTGTTGGGTAAAAATTGACAATGTCGCCTCCAGTGGCATTATCTGGTTGGATTTACTATAAGTCATGTGTCATTTGGATCATGCGCCACTGATCTAATTTGCATCAGGACTCCTTGGTATCGTATCTGTACGAGAGGGGGATGGCGTCAATATTTTGAAAGTTTGCTTGGTTCTCCGGGTCCAGAGAAAGAGGTTCATTCAACCTTCTATTTTTTACTCCTGTCGCTTCGTGTATGCTTGTCACTGCCATTTGTTACAGAACCGGTTTGGGTGTTGCTTTCATGATGAATCCCCTGCGAGACTTGTTCTATTGCAAGGGATAGCCATCCAGGAAATGATTTTCTTAGGAGAAAAGGATGGTTACCAACCAGGAAAAATTTAAGCAAAGATATCTAAGCCATCAAACAAATGTATATTTGACTCGATGTCGTTGAACTTAGGCTGGAGGTAGGTATCTAATGCGTGCGGTTCCCTCTCTGTTCCCTTCGTGTGGAGCTACTGACCATGAGATTTGACTGCAGTTTTTGAATTGATTATGGGATTCCTAAGCCAGTATTGGGAGGAAATATTATCGATGCAAGTTGCGGGGAGCGGTCTGTTTTCAAGACTATTTGTAAGATGGACTGTTCTCTCACGTGTTATTGCTCTGGACTACTCCGAAAATATGTTGGAAACAGTGTTATGAGTTCATTCAGCAGGAGGTGAGAATTTTCCAGAAGAGTGAGGAAACCGACCCTTACTCTGCTCAAATAACGACCGACACTTGTATCTTTTGTTGCTGTGTTGTTAGAAATTTCTCTTAGATTGTTATTGTCTTGATGAATTACCCTAAGCGAGCCAGTTCTGACTAAGCTTTCTGCTTGTGTGAGACTTTGCATTGGTCAGAGCCGACATCTCTAGACTCCCTTTTGCTTCGAGTTCCATTGATGCTGTGCATGCTGGTGCTGCTTTACATTGTTGGCCTTCGCCATCAACGGCAGTGAGTACTTTGTTCTTTACGGTTTCTGTTCCCCATGAGTTGTCTAGATCAATATAAACGGTGAATATATATAACATGGTCTTGCTCTGGATGCTTAATTCAAACTTTGCATAAAATTGCCGAAATGGCATGGCTCCAGTTTCTTCCAAATTTGGCAACAATTAATGTTTGCCACATAAGTAGAACTTTTTAGGAGGAAGCTTTATTCACTGTATGCACTTCACTGATCCTAACTTTGGAAGCATCACTTGGTTTAAAATCTCATGGTTCTTTGTCATAAGCTCACATTTCATTACGCGGTGGTTCTTTCTCAGATTGCTGAAATCAGTCGAGTTTTATGGCCAGGCGGAGTTTTTGGTCGCGACCACACTGTTGCTTGATGGTCCTTTTGCATTGTTTCCTCTTCTGAGGCCTTTAAGCCAGGAACTTGGTTTTGGCTCATGTCCTGTCCCTCTGTTCAGTTCTGCATCTCTAAAAGTACAGGTTTTCTCTACTGTTATGCACAGTTCGACACTCTTTGTCCGGAGCAGAAGTGCTGGGTTTTGTTTTCCATCCATTTCTCACGAAACCAAAGGACTAAATTTTCGACATCTTGATCTACAGAATGGGACACGCATGCTTCCCTTGTCTTGGGAATACAATGGCATTTGTCGAGCCAATCAATGCCAAATCATCATTTTCGTCTCTCTCGGTGCAGATTTCAACTCAACTAGTGGCAGCCACATATTCTATCTGAAGGCGAGCTAGAAGGTCTTTGCAAGAACCTGTGGGCTGATCGCGTTAAATTTGTGAGGAACGAGCGATGATTAGTCATGATCTCCGCTTCCAAACCCAGCTGAGATTCTGGATGCGGGGTTCATCGATTACTTTGAATAAATGGAGCAAACAAAACAGTCCACTTTCTTATTGTTTAAAACATAGGATGATATGGTAAAGGGTTGCCCTCTTAATTTATTGATTTGCAAATACCGCCTGGTTCGACGGTTCATGGATGAATTGAAAGACAGATTCATTGCTCCTGCAGTGTCTTTGCTTTTGGGTTCTCAAACTTGACTGTTTGAGAAAGGACTTTTCACTTCGAAATAACTTTTCGCTGTCCAGTCATTTTCAAGTTGTTGAAGAACAACGGAACGGTTTCTTTTCCTATAAATGATGATGCACGACTGTCGAAAGAAATCAGCCGTCCATTTGGCTGCGGTTGCATAGCTGCTAAAGAGCACAGTTCACCTCCACAAATTCATTAAATGTGGCTACTCTAATCTCTACACTAACTTCTCCCTCTGTACAAAACAAAACTCTTGCAAGGTCTCTGCTTGTCGATTGTAGCTACAGAAGTTTCATATGAGTATACCTATGAAAACCTTTCCTACCTCCATGAAGTTCCGCATTGAAGATTTTCAATTTCAAAAATGATACTGGCTTCCAGCTAGCTGCGTTGTGTGACTACTTGCCCAGATTAGAGAACGTCAATTGACGGTAAAGCAACATCTTTTCGTCACCATCCTCAATATCAGTGGAATCCTCCACCTCGTAATGAACATCGATGACGCTCCTCTCCCTACCATAAATGTCTGGTCCGTCAACCAGATCACCGGTACCAACTCCACTGGGGGGACATGTCATCCAAGTTTAACTGTTGCATCTCTGATTCTATTAGAGCCTCCATCCGAGCCCGCTCTCTATCTCATGGGTATGTGCAGTAGAGGAACAAGTAGATGACGCAGCAGAGAGACACGGGAATGCCTATAGCTGTGTACAGTGCCCTGGCGAGCGAGGCTGCATTCTCTCTATCAGTCTCGATCTCCTGCGGTTCAGTAGATCCTCTGGGAAGTTCCTTGTAACCATACACATTCTGAGCTAGTATTCCAACTATAGGAGGAGCAAATGATGATAGTATGGCCTCAAACGATCGGTCCAGGGCATAGACACTTGTTCGGGATTTCTCTAGGGACTATTTTTGCAAAAATAGGACTGCAATGAAAAGACCAGAGTCAGTATTTGATTTTGGAAGTAATGTAACAAAATTGAATATAGGGGTGAGCATGGTTAGTCGAATTGGTCTGGTCAAATCAGGCATGTAAGCCGCAGACCATTTATCCTCGATCTTTGGTCCTTAATTTTGGAACCAAGAGCCGGGACTTCTTGATAAGTTCGGTTCGGTTTAGAGTCGGCCAAGGTCCAAATTGATAATTTTTATTTCATTTTTTATCTTTCTTTAAAAAAGTGATTGAGGAGACTGACTGATTTTAATGAGGTTGGTCCGGTTTAAAGTCAACCCATGACTAACCAATAATTTTATTTCATTTTTTATACTCCTTGAAAGGGCAATCGATGACCGTACCGACCAAATGAGCTCGATGATGAGCAAGGTTAGCTAAGAAAGACAAGCAGTAAGGGTCAAATTGAGTGAGTGTCAAATAGAATGCGTATTAAATGTCGAGTGAGGAGCAATAAGCCAAGCGGGCATCAAGTGACTGAATGTGTATTGAATGTCAAGTGAGGGCAACAAGCCAAGTGTGCATCGTGGCGGCGCGAGTGACCCAAAGGCGAGTGTCGGGTGGCGAGCGGAGAAGTTGTTTCAATTTTAGCAAATTGAAGACTAAGAGGACAAATAAGACAAAAGAGAATGAAGATTAAAGGAGGATACCATAATGTGCCTTTTTGGACGCTGTGAGGTTCATCACAAAAACATTTTCCTCATTCATAAATTATATTATTGGCCGCCGTAAAAAACATTAAAAACCTAAGTTATTAAAGAACAATATAAAATTAGTTATACTGCCTTGCAGTGACCCAATTGGATAAGGCTCCCATGATCCTTTGCGAGGTAGAAGTTCAAATCCTGGTGGCTTGCACGAATCTTAAAGCCGATGACGGGGTGATGGGTCCTCTACTAGCGTAGCCCAAGGTTTACCCCCAGTTCCCAGGCATCGGGTTGTCGTGTTGATACGGTGTCCGGGTTCCCTAGGTCATCAAAAAAAATGTAAAATTAGTTATTTAATGTTGTTGACACTGTTTATTTTAAGGTTTTCTTTATATATATATAGTTAGGGTTGATCCATGTTGTACTAACACGGAACTCTCAAACGGGACGACCACGTTATGAAATCTCCAGGAATTTTAAATTGGACAGGCAGTTCCTTGGACCATGGATATGGCCGGAAGTTGGGCTGGTTTAAGTCGGTCAGGGATTGACCCTAGACCAATGCTCACCCCTAATTGAACACGCTCATCTTCCAAATTTTTTAGAAATTAGATATTCATAATGCTGTTTCAATGTATGATGATAAAGCATCATTGAATTCTTTCAGACTATTACATAAACTAAAATACGAGTTTCTAAATTCCAAGCAATAAAACTAAAACAAACTTCCAATGTTGCCCAGTCACTACTGTTCCTTTAAATTGTAAGAGCACTGCTTGCATCCTCTCAAAAGACAAATCAGTTAACACCTGTGCTTTAAGCATCTCTCGAGAAATTCATGTATGAAATGACAACCTACTGCATTTATATAATATTTCTATATAAATTTGATCAAATAGTTAGGCAGTTATGTGCTCAGTAACATATGTAAAAAGAAAAAAGACTGATTTGGAACTTAACTTGTTTGTTGCTGGAGCGTTCCATGATATGCAGAAGCCCACAATGATCAAACTAAGCCATGGACAAACGCAGTGGATGAATCATTTGGAAGAGCCAGCCAAAAGTATTGCTGCGAGTGGGACAGCCTGATGCTGAGTTTATCTATGCGAAGGTATTCTTCCCAGAGTTTGGTAGACGTCTGGAAAAAAAATCTCCCATTTTACCTCCAAAAATCCCCCAAGGGAACCAGCAATCATGGAGAGTGCTTTGAAGGCCATTTTTATTATGTGAGAACCCAACAAGCTCAACCACATTATCGCAAATGACAAAGGTGACAAGGGAATAAACCCATTATGGAATGATGGAATCTTTATCACCGATTTTGCTTCTTAAAGCGAGTCTTTCACTTGTGAGCAGAACGATTTTTTTAAGTTTGCCCAGTAACCTTGGCATGGCCATCAACAAAATGGAGATCTCTGGCAAAGGAGCGAACTAGAATTGCATAAGTTCAACCAATTGAAGGAAATTTCTCATAGGGATCCCCATGGACGTTGAGGAGCTATCGACGAGAGAAAATAGTCCACCTACTAAGGCACCGGGATTGCTAGTCGTTGTAGTCATCGAAAAAGCCATATCCAACAAACTAGACGGGCTTGCTGCACTTTTGAAGGAGGATTCATTTTCCTTTAATAGAGGACAATACAATGGGTTATAGTCATTGATTTGGTAAATACAACTATTGCACAACCAAAGCTCATGGATCTCCTATTTTAGGGATTAGGATGATCTGACATCCCTCATCGTTCCAACATTCCCCCTCCAAGCTGAAGCAAAGCCGTCCCAGAGTCAGCTTGGATACCGTGTTCTGGAGAGCACCTTTAGAGGAGACTTAGTAAATACGTTTTAAGTTTGCTCATCACTATGGACACGGGGAGTTTCAATTGTCTTATTTGCTGAAGTATCTTCTGCAAAGTAGTGACCAATCAACTTCTATATGTTTTATCTGCTCATGGAAAACTAAATATGAACCAATATGGATTGCCGGCGTTTATCACATAATTACTTCATAAGAGACTTCGAGCTCAAAATCCCAACTCTTGCACAAGTAATAAAGCCAACCATTTCACTTGTAGTTAAGGCCACGCTCTATATATGTCCTATGCTGGACCTTCCCCACAACAATCCCTATTTTTCACTTTTTCAGAAGTGACTAAAGAAGCGTTTAGTAACGTTTACGTTTTAAAATTGTTCTAGAAATAGAAATAGAAAAAAAGTATTTAAATTCAAAGAACAATTTTTGAACTCAGCAGCGTTTGGTAAACTTGTTCTAGGAATAAATAAAAATGAGCAAAAACCACGTTTGGTAAATTTGTATAATTTTTTTATTTTTTTATTTTTAATATTTTATTTTATTTTTTCTGTGTCTTTCTTATTTTTTCTTATTTATTTTTCCCTTTTTTTCTTTTTTCTTTTTTCTTCTTTTGGCTAGTCGCCGGCCTCTACCATGGCCCGGGCGGCCATTCGCTGCATGGCCAGCCTCGCCCGGCATCCCATGGCAAAACTCGCCAAGCCCCCGAGAGCCAAATAAGCCAATGACGTAGGAGGAGCTCGGCGTTGCCGGAGCCACCGCTAAGCGGCGGCCCGACAGCGGTGGCTTAGCGAGGCCAAGCCTCGGCTGGCCTAATTTCTTTGGCGGCTCGACTTAGGATCTAGCGGCAGGCTCACCCGGCCCGATGCAAATCGGCCTTCTTGGATCTGGGCTAAGCTCGAGCTAGCCCGACCAAAAGCAAGGCCGAACTTCGCTAGGGGCAGCGGCAACTCGGCCTCGCCGACCGACCGATCGAGGCACAGCCAAACGGCGATCGGTAGAAGAAAAAGAAAGAAAAAAGAAGAAAATGGAAAGTGTTCTAAATTTTGTTCCAAAAACAAGAAACATTTTTTTTTTTTTTAATTTCTTGTTTTTGTGTTCAATATGTGTTTACGAGAACAAAAAAATAAATTTTGGAGCAAAAATCACAAAACACGTTTGTTCATTTTTTGTTCCTAGGTACAAAAATACAAAAAAAAATTAAAAACAAAAGAAAAAAGAAATCAAAACAAACGCAGCCTAAGTTGTCACCTACAAAGGTGTAGAAACCTTTGGTTGATTTCCCTATCCTTAGGCTCCCCGACTCAATCGCATCAATATTATAATACCGATGGCTAGTGTTTCTTCATCAAAAAGCCTACTTGGACCAGGCTTGAGGTGCGAAGTATGCAATCTACAAGTGCCATAAGTCCTTCAATAGGATCCTCTTAGGATGTCGTGTGGATACTATCTTATCTTTCTGATGTTCATGTATAGAAGAGATAAAAGAGAGGCAAAGAGGAACATTTAATAGATAAGGTCATTCGGATGACCAAAGGAATAATCCTGGCTTACATCCATGGTAGTAAATAGCCAATTAATGTTATTTTTACCTTTGGTGAAGATTTATTTTCTTTAATAAGAGCAATACTGATAACTCATAATAGGGAATGTCCTATCGGACGGTTTTGAGAATAAAGCGGTTTACAAATATAAGTTTGAAAACCAATTATTGTTTGGAATCGATTTGGGGACTAGGTTTCAAATTTTTGGAATCAGTTGAAATCGGTGTAGGGAATAGATTTCAGTGAATACCACCTAGGAATTAGACGAACCAGCTTTGTTTTGGGACCCGGTTTTAGAATAGGTTTTATAAGTTATAAAGCCGAGTCTAATATCTTTTTTCGTAAATTCTAACCTTGGCACTCCTTCCTGAAACTCCTCAATCTTCTATCTTTCCCTAAATTTTTATGGATGAATGGAAAATGAAGCTTTAAATCTATGTTATATGTTACGTGTTTTGAACTTTTTGTTGTTTGTAATTATAAGTGACCAAGGCTCATCTTCTGAGTTGTTGTTATTGGTGAATAGGGATTTCGATTGTTCATCTTTTGAATCATTTTATTGCTTATAACCTCATATGATTTTGTTGTAAAATAAACAAACAAAAAAAAGGTTTTGGGGTAGATCTTAGAACCAAACTGGAAAACGGGGTAAGTTCTTGAACTGAATCAAGCAAATAAAGGTGCAGTTCTAGAATAAAGCTACGAATCAATTATAACATTGAGAACCTATCCAACAAAGAACCAATGTCCTCTAACTTCGTAGTTGGGTATAGTCATTAATTTGATAATCACAGGTGTGTACAACCTATTGAGATCTCCTACTATAATGGGATTAGGACGATTTATGTTCACCAAATGGGTGTGCATTCGGTCCGGCCCCTAAATGGAAGCTTTTTTTTAGCCTTTTAGCTAGCTAATTAATTCATCCTTTTTAAGTCTGCCGACAATCAGGCATCTGCACTCATTCGGGTCATTCACTCGATATGAGCTTCGATTTCAGTTTCGGATATTACACTTAGAAACAAGAAAGAAAAAAATCACAAATTCAATTTGGAAAAATAATAAATTAAAAAACGAAGAAGCACGCGGTGGGGATCTTGTTGGAGCATGTGTCCTGGAAATTCACTACTAATTGTCACAAAGACTTGATTCAAAGATAAAGGAAGAATTTCAGAGGAAAATTGTGCCTCTGTTTTCATTGATGTAATATGTTGTACAATGCTATATATAAACACAAGAAGGGATGATAATAAAAGAAAGTGTACATTCTGTAATCCCTCTATTCCTAAGATATAAACAATTTCATCTATTTATGATATATGCAAATCTCTCAAGAATCATATCTTCCAACACTCCCCCTCAAGCTAGTGGCCTATATGTTCAAAGGCCATACAGCTTGCTTAGAAGATATGTGTGTTGCCAACTGACAAAGAGGCTTGGTGAAAATGTCCTGCAGGATTGCTCCGTGGTTACATTCTCTTGTCTTGATGACTCCTTCTTGAATCTTCTCGAGTGAAGTGACAATCAACTTCTATGTGCTTTTTGTTCTCTCATGAACTATAGGATTTGTTGCAAGCTTAGTGCTGAATCATTGTCTGAGAATAATGTGGTTGGTCCTTTAACACTTAAAGTATCTAAGTAAACCCCTTAACCAAACTATTTCACAAATTGTTTTTGTCATGGATAAATATTTGGCTTTACTGAGATAAGGAATCTGATGGATTTGTTTTTTGTTTTCCACAGTAGTGATTTGAATTTGAGGCAAAAACCAATAATAGATCTCTGCTCATTGGACATGTAGCATAATGCATCACAATAAGCCATCATCTCCATGTTGCATCTCAGGAAAAGTATCCTAATCACGGATATGTCTTCAAATATCTCACAATTTTCATGGCTGCATTTAAATGTATTTGTTTAGGTGTGCATGAATTGACTAGAAGTCTAAGCGCATAACAAAATGCGGCTAGTCACTTAGTGAGATATATGAGCTTTGACTAGTCTTTGATATCCAGATGGATCCTTTAACAATGGGTCATCGAAGTAGATATACCAGAATCATAATCCACGAAAGGTGGCGTGGCATTCTGCCGATGGGAATAATAGATGGTTTGCAACTTGATAAAGCACACACTCTAAAATAATCTCCATTCTGAACTTTTTCGGTAGTGGTGAAATTCCGTGATCGAATGAGCTATCTCAATTTTAAGAAAATACTTAGGTGGCCCATAAGTCTTTGATATGAAAAGTGGAATGCAGATATTCTTCCATTTCTTCATGACGGAATCATCATTTCCCATAATTAAGATGTCGTCAACATAAATCATTAGATAAAATGGCAGGCATACCTTTCTTCCCAAGTGAATAGTGCATAATCATGCTTACAGGATTGTCTAATTCCCAAGCAGCTATAAGAGCACTGTAAATTTGGCATACCATTGTGAGATGCTTGTTTTAATCCATAAAGAGATTTACGGAGAAGACTATACCTTAGACTCCCCCTATCTCCGTAATCCGAGGTGGAAGATCCATGTATATTTCTTCGTCTAGATCACCATGCAAAAAGCATTATGGTTATCCATCTGGTGCAATGACCAATTATGAAGAGCGCGTAACCCGATAGAAAAGAACGAACGGTAGCACGTCTTTGGCTACTGGAGAAAATGTCTCATGATAGTCAAAACCTTCTCTTTGTCTATTAAATCCTTGGCAACTAACCGGGCCTTGTACCTTTCTATAGAGCCATCTGCTCTATATATTTTTATTTTATATACCCATTTGCATCAATTGGTTTGCTATGAGTGGGTAAAGGTACAACTTTATCCCAAGTGTGATTATCCACAAGGGCTTTTAGTTTTGCCTCCATAGCCCGTTGCCAACGTGGGTCATGCATTGCTTCATTATAGCTAGAAGGCTCATGCTCCTCGGAAATACGACTCATGCAACATAAATGCTCGATGACAGCCTATCGTATGAAACGTAGGAAGAGATAGGATAATGAGTGCTGATGACCGAAAGATGCACATACGTAGTCCTTTGTCTAAATTGGTGGACGGCTAGCTCGACCGGATCACCTAGGTTCTTCATCTTTAGGTCAAAGAGGGGATTTGTTAGTGTGACTTGGTTAAAGGAGCTGTTAGAGGAATCCCTTTTGTTGATGGTTCGAGGTGAAGTTGCATGAATAGCCTCATTAGAAATTGTAGTTGATGCATCGTGGAGAATTCTTGAAGCCTTGGAGGAGGAACAACAATATAAGATCCTCTTGGGAGAGATCATCTTACGATAGAAAAGGCTTATTAATAGTCCTCTCATCTTTGGAAGAATGATTCATGTCTTGGAACGGAAAACATCTTCGGGGAATGTCACATCTCTGCTTATAAAGAATTCTCTTGAGGATGGCTCATATACCACTGTCCTCATTTCAGATTTGGATACCCATAAATTTGCACAGCCGCGAGCATGAGGTCCCATTTTATCTGTGCCCTACGCCAGTCACGTAGCATAGACACCAAGAACTCTTGAGATGACTCGAGATCGACCTCCTTCCATATAGTATTTCAAAAGGAGTTTTCCTTTAAGAAGTACGAGACGGCATACGATTGATTAGATACGCTGCGTGAGCACGCAATCTCCCCAAAATTTTCAAGGATAGATCCCTGAAACTTAGAGCACGTGCTACTTCAGAAGGTGGCGGTGTTTCCACTCAACAACTCCATTCTGTTGTGGTGTGTATGTGCAAGAGCTTTCATGTAAATCCCATTCAATGTGAATAAAGTACATTCACTATTAAAAAAATTCTCTACCATTATCGGTACGAATGTGTTTAATGGATTTCCCAAATTGATTTTTAGATATGGCAAGAAAGTCCTAATGTGAGAAAGAACTTGATTTTTTTGGACTGCATTAGGAATATCCATGTAGCTGCGAAAAATCATTTACAATGGTGAGAAAGAATCGGGACCCATCATGATTCAAGATATGATAAAGGTCCCCAAACATTGATATGAGTAATGAAAAAATTTCATCGACTTGAGAAGTACTGTTATGAAAGAAGGATGTGTCTAACTTTGCTAATGGACAAATGGGACATTGTGGATAAGGAATAAAACGGTGATGATCTTTGATGATTAAAGAAAGATCTTATTATTGATAGCAAAAGTTACCAAAGATTTATAGGAAAAGAAATTTGAGACTTCTTCTTGAAACATCCATCGAAATATAGCCCTTGGAATACTCTGTAAACCATTAGTTTCTAGTCGAAAGGAGCCTAAAACAAACATTTATTAGAATTGAATAGATTCGACGAATTTTCTTCACAAGCTTAAAGGGATCTTGACACGAGATTGAAATGGAAATCAAGAATATAGAACACATTTTTAAGCACAATTAGTGGACTAAGGACTATTTGTGCCTATCATTTCAACGTGTATTGGTATTTCCATTTGGGAGTTGCACTGATATTGAAGAGGTAATTCTTATCACAAACAATGTGATCACTAGCACCTAAGTCAATAATCCATGCACTCCTTGAAAGTGAATTCATCAAGCAATAAAAGTACCTATGAAACCCCGAGTCTTTGTCGAAGTGTCCAGTTTCTTAGTGTCTGCATCGGTTCTTGATATTGATCATGAGTAATTTTCTTGTTTGATGGTTGTCTTGACACTTGAAAAATTGTAGAAAATTTTCATTTTTCCTTTTCTTGAGTTTCCAGTAACTTCCAGCAATTTTCTATTGTATGATATGGACCTTTACAATATTCGCAATACAATTTACCTTTGCCTTTAAGTTAAATTCCTCCCAGTGAGATGGGCTTATTCATGGGCTGCGAGGACTTGGGCGAGTTATTATAATTGTTCTCAGTACGCTACTGAATTTCTGGACAGAATATCCAGCCCGCCTACAAATTGTTTCAGCGGCCCATTCGGCCCATGAAGCGTAGGCGTCGTGAGCCATTGGAACCACTCGTTGCGATTGCGAATGGAGGAGACCGTCGGATAGCCCTATAAAAGGCGAATTGCTAGGGTTTTTGTCGAGGAACCCTAGCTCTCCTTCTTGCTATCCTTTGTTTCCTCCAGTTCTTGAGCGGAAGTTGAATGCCTTCTTGCAACCAGGCTGACTCCATCTCCACAAACCCTAAGATCAAGCGGATCTTTGTTGATTCTCCTCTTGGATGGCAAAGTTGGTAGATTTGATTGGCTTCGGCATAGGTTCCATCATTAGGATTTGAGAGCAAAACGAGAGGTAAGCCTCGTTGAGGATGAGCGCGAGTCTCGTTGTCTTCTTCCCTTTCCGCATGGCTTTTGTCTTGCTGCAAAATTGGCTCCCAGCCATTCGAATTTTTCCTTGGGCTGCTTCGAGCTCGTTCCAGTAGGCGAGAGTTTGTTGTAGATGGTTGCTATGCTCATATTCCCCTATTTTAATTTCGAGATACGCTATGTTATTATAAAAATTTTTACACGATCAAGTTTTTCCAAACATTTCTTTAATATTATCTCACATTTGCTTTGAATCCTCATTGGGGGGGAGGCAGGCACGCGACTTCGGATTAAACGCAATTTCCTATCCAAGTCCTAATGAGTTGGTTGCATTTTCTCCAAAATCGTGCCATCCTCTCGTCGGCAGGAATCGGGATTGTTCCATCTAGAAAACCCTCTTTATCTTTTGTTACTAGCGTTGGCACCAGTTAGCTCTCTGCTGATGAGTTTTAACTCTGGTTTGTCTGCGTTTGTTGTGTGAAGTGGGTCACCGGGCTCCAGTCGACCGCCGGTAGGAAAGATGTGATATGGAAAAAAATCCAGGATTAGGGTAAGGACTTCCTCCCATGCCTGAATTGTTCAGTCCTATACCCTGGTTTGATTGCCCCGAATGACCCGTATTGAGATAGGTCGAGTGGGCATTTGTTCCCCACCCGACTCCGCAGTGTCAAATCAGTCTTTCTGCGGGTGATGGCGGGGTTTGCCATCGACGGTGGCGGGCCTCCGCCAGTCCCACCGGCTGCTCGTGGCTTCCTGGCGTGATGAATGGAACCATGGATATGATATCCCATGGTATGGATGGCCATGAAGAGGCTGCCCCAGATTGAGCGAGCGGGAATTGTTGCCATTGCACGTTTTTTGGGTTTGTGCCTGGTGGATTGTTGTTACGGTGATAATAGTAGAAGGCGAATCCTGGATGCCTTGTTCTTTTGGCGTGATCTCTCGGCAAGTTGGTTATTTGAGGTTGAGGTAGGGTCTTGTGTTTTAGGCATGGTAAAGGTTTCTTCCCTCTATAATAGCGATTCCTGTGGTAACTCTTTGTTTTGCGGATGCAATTCCAGTGGCAATCGAAAAGAGAAGCGGAAGCGACTATAGAATCAGAATTTCGCTGGCTCTGATACCATGTCACGAGACTAGATTCAAAGATAAAGGGAAGAATTTCAGAGAGGAAAATTGTGCCTCTGTTTTCATTGATGTAATATGTTGTACAATGCTGTATATAAACACAAGAAGGGATGATAATAAAAGAAAGTGTACATTCCTGTAATCCCTCTATTCTAAGATATAAAACAATTTCATCTATTTATGATGTGCAAAATCTCTAAATTATCATATCTTCCAATACTGATGTTTTGTCGTTTTTATTCAGTCAAGTTTATTTGTTAGGCAGTTGATTTGTTAGCTATTTTCTAGGAAGTGGAACAAGTTCTGTTTTGCATGTTAATGTGCAGTTCTGTTTTTGCACATTTGTGTGCAGTTCTGTTTGCTTGTTTGTTCTGTCTTGCACGTTTGTGTGCCAGTTCTGTTTTGCATGTTTGTTCTGTCTTGCATGTTTGTGTGCAGTTCTGTTTGCACGTTTTGTGCAGTTCAAGATAGGTTCTTATTTAGCTTGTATGACAGTTTTTATCAACGTTGTGAAGTTCAATGTTCTGCTTCATTCCTTTTCTCAGTGTAACAGAAAAGTTTCTGCTATCAGTTGATTATATCAGCTATAACAGATCTTCGTCTCGCAGTTTCGTCTCTGACTGAGGATTCCGTTTCAGGCCACCTTCGTTGCCCTATAAATTCCCGGATTCCACCACCGTCCAAACCCGGACATTGTCCCTCTGCGTGCTTGTGCCTGTGTCTGTCTACGAGAGAGAGGGGCTACCATGGCGGGTGCTATTTGCAGTGGCAAGTTGGTGAGTGTGTTCGGCCTGAGCCAACTTGGGAGCTCAGGCAGTTCGTGCTGAGATCCTGTGAGGCGAGCTTCGAGAGTCGAGGTTCCGCACGAAACTGAGAGCCTCCTCCTTGGCCTATGTCAAAACTAAGCCACCTCCGCTGCCACTGGTACGTCTCTGTGATTGTAAGGGCGAACTTGTTCTGATTGTGTTGCAGTCTTTTTTTTTTCTTTTAACTCGGAAGAAAGGAGTTGGAATTGGAACAGTGAATCTGGCAGGCGACTGAAGAGTCAGGTGCTCTTGGTTTGATGGGCAATGCCCGCCAGAGTGGGGTCTTGTTCCATGAGCTCGAGGTGGTCGGTTTGCCCGCCTCTGGCCGAGCTCATCGAGCAAAAAGATTGAATACCGTTTTGTTCCGAATGTGTGGGAAACAAATGAGGAACCGAATTTTGCAGGGAAAGGCTTTTGAAATGTATACTGTTCTGATTGAAGAGAACAGTAATTTGTGCAAGGAATCCAATTGTGGATATTTTCTTTTTTTTTCTGGCTAGTTCCTTTTGTCTTGCCACCTGTTGATTTAAAAACAGAACTTCATTTGTTTAGGAATCTACTGTGCGTGAGGAGAAACTCAGCGGCAACCAGAATGTATTAGCTTGTCCCATATGTTTTGAGCCGCTAACGTTCACTGGCGATCCAGTGTTGTCTGTGTAAGTCGTGTGGATTTTAAGACGGTTCGGCCCATGTATGTCTTTTTGCTGTTTTCATCATCCCGTCGTGCTTCTGCTGCAGGAATTCTGCGTACGGGTCTACTTTGCAGTGTGGCGCCTGTAAGAAGGCCTATGTGGGCAATGAAACGCATTTTGATCTTACAACAACCGGTGGAACCAAGGAATATGGTGAACCCGTGCCCTTTGCTAGCGAGCTTTTCAGGTGCAATAAGTTATTTATTGGAGCTGACTGATCTGTTGGGTAAAAATTCACAATGTTGCCTCCAGTGGCATTATCTAGTCGGATTTGCTATAAGTCGTGGGTCATTTGGGTCATGCACCACCGATCGAATTTTGCATCAGGACTCCGTTGGTATTGTATCTGTACGAGAGGGGATGGCGTCAATATTTTGGAAGTTTGGCTGGTTATCCGGGTCCAGAGAAAGAGGTTCATTCGACTCTTCTATTTTTTACTCCTGTCGCTTCGTGTATGCTTGTCACTGCCATTTGTTACAGAACTGGTTTGGTGTTGCTGTCATGATGAATGCCCTGCGAGACTTGTTCTATTGTAAGGTATAGCCATCCAGGAAATGGTTTCTTAAAGAAAAGTGGTTACCGACCAGGAAAAATTACTAAAAAGATATCTAAGCCATCATAACAAATGTACATTCGAGCTCGATGTCGTCGAACTTAGGCTGGAGCTGGGTATCTAATGCGTGCAGTGCCCCTCTCTGTTCCCTTCGTGTGGAGCTACTGATCATGAGATTTTGACTGTAGTTTGAATTGACTATGGGATTCCTCAAGCCAGTATTGGGAGGAAACATTGTCGATGCAAGTTGCGGGAGCAGTCTGTTTTTCAAGACTATTTGCCAAGAGTGGACTGTTCTCTTGCGTTATTGCTCTGGACTACTCCGAAAATATGTTGAAGCAGTGTTCACGAGATCATTCAGCAGGAGGAGAATTTTCCAGAAGAGTGAAACCCACCCTTACTCTGCTCAAATAACGATCGACACTTGTATCTTTTGTTGCTGTGTTGTTAGGAAATTTCTCTTAGATTGTTATTGTCTTGATGAATTACGCTAAGCCAGCCAGTTCTGACTAAGCTTGCTGCATGTAGGAACTTCGCATTGGTCAGAGCCGACATCTCTAGACTTCCTTTTGCTTCAAGTTCTATTGATGCTGTGCATGCTGGTGCTTCTTTACATTGTTGGCCTTCGCCGTCAACGGCAGTGAGTACTTCGGTTCTTTACGGTTTCTGTTCCCCGTGAGCTGTCTAGATCAATATAAACGGTGAATATATATAACATCGGTCTTGTTCTGCATGCTTAATTCCAAAATTTGGCTCTAAAATTGTCAAAAGGGCATGGCTCCAGTTTCTTCAAATTTGGCAACAATTAATGTTTGCCGCGCATGTAAGTAGAACTTTTTAGGAGGGAAGCTTTATTCACTCTATGCACTTCACTGATCCTAACTTTGAAAGCATCACTTGGTTTAAAATCTCTTAGTTCTTTGTCATATGTTCACATTTCATTACACGGTGGTTCTTTCTCAGATTGCTGAAATCAGTCGAGTTTTACGGCCAGGCGGAGTTTCATCGCGACTACATTCTTGCTTGATGGTCCTTTTGCGTTGTTTCCTCTTCTGAGGCCTTTATACAAGTACTCAGTTTTGGCTCAAGTCCTGTCCCTCTGTTCAGCTCTGCATCTCTAAAAGTACAGGTTTTCTCTACTGTTATGCACAGTCCGACACCATTTGTTGGAGCAGAAGGCCGGGTTTTGTTTATCAATTTTTCATGAAACTAAGAGGCGTTTTTGATAACGCTTCTGTTTTCGAGAACAATTTTTGATTATAAATGATATTTTTTATTTTGTTTAAAGGAGCAAATTTAAATATTTTAAGCTAGTTTGGTAGCTTCCCAAGAATTTTAATTTCCGGAATAAAATTGTGTTTGGTACCGTACTTCAAAATTTCTACTACGAATCATTTTCTTTAATTTTTAAATAATTTTATTACTTTTTTTTTTCTTTTTCTTCTCTTTTTTTTTTTTGTTTTCCTTTCTCTCTCCTATTCTTCTTCTTCAAGTGGCCGGCCCTTGTTGGCCGAGCCAGATCTGGCGAGACCGAGCCTCGCCAATTTGAGCTAGCCTCATTGGGGTGAGCTTGCCTCAGGCAAGCTTGTAAAGCGTTACCCGACCGATGAGACCACAACCACGACGATGGATGAAGAAGAAGAGAAATTTGTTATTGATTCTAGAATTGTTCACGAATAAGAAATTAGAATTTTTTGATAACCGATTTTGTGCCAAATTTATTTTTGGGAACAAAAAAAATAGAAATTTGTTCTATAAGCAAAAATTTTTATTAAGCGATTACGTTAAGAAAGCTGATCCAGAACGAAAAAGAATAGAAATTGGCGTTGTTTGACGGTTCAAACAGGCTCTAAAGGACTAAATTTTCGACATCTTGATCTATAGAATGGAGGACACGCATGCTTCCTTTGTCTTGGGGAATACAATGGCATTTGTCGAGCCAATCAATGCCAAATCATCATTTTCGTCTCTCGGTGCAGATTTCAACTCAACTAAGTGGCAGCCACATATTCCTATCTGAAGGCGAGCTAGAAGGTCTTTGCAGAACCTGTGGGCTGATCGGCGTTAAATTTGTGAGGAGCGAGCGATTCGTCATGATCTCCGCTTTGACAGCTGAGATTCTGGATGCGGGTTCATCGATTACTTTGAATAAATGGAGCAAACAAAACAGTCCACTTCTTATTGTTTAAAACATAGGATGATATAGTAAAGGTTGCCCTCTTAATTTATTGATTTGCAAATACCGCCTGGTTCGACGGTTCGTGGATGAATTGAAAGACAGATTCATTGCTCCTGCAGTGTCTTTGCTTTTGGGTTCTCAAACTTGACTGTTTGAGAAAGGACTTTTCACTTCGAAATAACTTTTCGCTGTCCAGTCATTTTCAAGTTGTTGAAGAACAACGGAACGGTTTCTTTCCTATAAATGATGATGCACGACTGTCGAAAGAAATCAGCCGTCCATTTGGCTGCGGTTGCATAGCTGCTAAAACACAGTTCACCTCCACAAATTCATTAAATGTAGCTACTCTAATCTCACTAACCTCTCCTCTGTACAAAACAAAACTCTTGCAAAGGTCTCTGCTTGTCGATTAGCTACAGAAGTTTTCCTGTGATATACCTATGGAAAAACCTTTCCTACCTCCGAAGTTCCGCATTGAAGATTTTCAATTTTCAAAAATGATACTGGCTTCCAGCTAGCTGCGTCGTGTGACTACTTGCCCAGATTAGAGAACGTCAATTGACGGTAAAGCAACATCTTTTCGTCACCATCCTCAATATCAGTGGAATCCTCCCCCTCATCAATGAACATATCGATGGCGCTTCTCTCCCTACCATAAATGTCTGATCCGTCAACCAGATCACCAGTACCAACTCCACTGAAGGACATTTCATCAAGTTTAACTGTTGCATCTCTGATTCTATAAGAGCCTCCATCCGAGCCCGCTCTCTATCTCGTGGGTATGTGTAGTAGAGGAGCGAGTAGATGACACAGCAGAGAGACATGGGGATGCCTACAGCTGGTGATGCCCTGGCCAGCGAGGCTGCCTCTCTATCGGTCTCGATCTCCTGCGGTTCAGTAGATCCTCTGGGAAGTTCTTTGTAACCATACACATTCACAGGCTATATTCCAACTAAAGGAGGAGCAAATGATGATAGTGGCCTCAAATGATCGGTCCAGGGCATAAACACTTGTTCGGGATTTCTCAGGGACTATTTCTGCAAAAATAGGACTGCAATGAAAAAGACCAAGTCAGTATTGACTTTGCAATCTTCAGGAAGTAATGTAACAATTGAATACACTGCTCATCTTCAAAAATTTTTTAGAAATTAGATATTCATAATCCTGTTTCGTGTATGATGATAAAGCATCATTAAAATCTTTCAGACTATTACATAAACTGAAATACGAGTTTTAAATTCCAAGCACTAAAAAACTAAAACAAACTCCAATGCTAACGCAGTCACTACTGTTCCTTTTTAATTGTAAGAGCACTGCTTGCATCCTCTCAAAGACAAACCCAGTTTAACACCTGTGCTTGTAAGCATCTCTCAAGAAATTCAGGTATGAAATGACAACCTACTGCATTTATATAATAGTTTTATATATATTCGATCAAATAGTTAGGCAGCTCTGGTAGCAGTAACTTATGTAGAAGAAGAAGAAGACTGATTTGGAACTTAACTTGTTTGTTGCTGGAGCATTCCATGATATGCAGAAGCCCACAATGCAACAAAACTAAGCCATGGACAAAATGCAGTGGATGAATCATTTGGAAGGGCCAGCAAAAGTATTGCTGCGAGTGGGACAGCTGATGCTGAGCTTATCTGTGCACAAATTATTCTTCAGAGTTTGGTAGACGTCTAGAAAGAAAATCTCATTTACCTCAAAAGTCCCCCAAGGGGAACTAGCAATCACGAAAAGTGCTATGAGAAATGCAGTTTCATTATGGGAGAACCCAACAGCTCCAACCACATTATGCGCCAAATGACAAAGCTGACCAGGGGAATAAACCTGTCCGCCCCTGAGCATAATTATTTGGAATGATGAGTCTTTATCACCGACTTTGCTTCTTGAAACAGTCCTTCACTTCAGGCGAAGCATTTATGAAGTTTGCCCAGTAATTTTGGCATGGCCATCAGCAAAATGTGGATCTCTGGCAAAGAGGCGGACTAAATTCAGCTAAGATGCTTATTAGTCCAGCAAATGGAAAATTCTCCACCCAAGGATCCCCATGAATGTTGTACAGGAGCTATCAACACAGAAAATAGTCCACCTACCCATGGCACCGAGATTGCCAGTCAATTGTAGCCATCCAAAAGCCATACCCGGTTTGTTGTCTAAGATCCGTCCCGAATCAGCACAAGGGACTGGATTGCAGGTGCTACTATAGCAGCCCAATGCCATTCAAAGCTCTTGATACATAACCTGAACAAATGCTGAGTATAATTAATCAAGTCAGCTGATTCATGAGCATATTTGGAACTTTCCTTCAATCGAATGGAAGTTTCAAGTGACTTCAAACATCTTTCATAGTCTATGAAGCTACATCCTTTAAATATATAAGCTACCTTCCAATGGTAAAGTCATTACATAAGGGGGACGTAGCGTCAGTGGGTAATGGCATATAACATCTTTGCCAGAAGAAGTATGTAAAGGTCTCTAATAGCTGGAACATAAACAACAGTGCCTCTATATCAAATGTCCGAGATATATGCAACTCCATGTACAAAACTATTATAGAAATATATCTGGTGCCCAAACTTGCAAAATGTTGTGTTTTCTTTCTCCTTTCTTATCCGGAAGATTATTGCGTGATAGGTAAATAGACTTTTATTGTTTTGAGAAAGTATCCTCAAGGTCCACGACCATGTTCTTCCTCACCGGGCCTCCCCTTGTGAAAGAGTACCAACAGATATACAGCAAGCTCAAAGCTCTCATTGATGAACACTGCATATAAGGTCCTAACCCACGTAGCCCTCAAGTTAGGAAGATATAGTTACTCAACATGACTTCCTAGGCAACCCGAAAAGAAAGAGCTGCTATGGGTGTCTTTAGACTTTTCCTTCGTAGGAGTTAACATCACCTTAATTAGCTAATCATGCCTGGATTTAGACTCCGAGAACAATCAACTCTCAAAGCCCGTGCAACCATACCCTTCTTCCATCTCTATCTCCCAATAATGCAAGATCCAAACAGAGAATTATGATTTTCAATTTACCCTAGCTGCTGAGGTTGTAGCATGTAAACAGTCCATTTTCTCCCTTCTCTGCCTACAATAGACTGATGTATGTCCCCCAAGGCTACTGAACCAGACTATAACAAAAATGTAATCCATATACTCCACATCACCAGCCAACAAAAATCACGCTCTCCACACTCAAAAGATAGTGCTCTGCACAAAATTTTACAAAGCCATGACCTAAATCAGTCTCTCCGCGTTCCTTGAACCAAAAAGGACTGACCAGACTGCAATGGTGAATTTCCACGACTTACTCTTCAGTTCTGAGTCTGTGGTAACATTTACACCCTAGCTATTCGCTCCAACTATTTGTGAAATCATAACCATTTCAAAAATCACTGACTGCATATTCATCTTTTCTTCTCAACCCACCCCCAACCCTGCGAAAAATAAAAGAATAATGATAATAAAAAGTTTATTGCTTCTTATTTTAGCAACTGCGGATACCCATAAAAGATTAAACTTAAACCAACTGATGATTCGTTAGAGGACTGAAAATACTTCTCATGACTGGAGCTCATACGAAGAATAATGTAGATTAAGAATTCCCGCCACAATATCATCAATAGTTTTCTTCAAATCCTTAGCTAAACGCTAATCATTGTTTTTTTTTTTTTTTTTGGTAAAGTCTAATCATTGTTAGACTACATCCACATTCCCAATTTTGAAATAGAAGCTGGACCAATAAACAAGACGCAAAAGCTAACACAATTTCCTTCGCCGAATCAATCTCCCTCTCTCTCTATAAACCCGTCGGCTCAGCCAGGAGAACATATTATATTCCCAAAAGTTTAGAAGTGTCTACCGGACAAGCAAATTTCCAGAGCCAAACCCCATACATGAACCAGCAATTCAAACCCAGATCAACAAATCAAGAGAACGCACCGAACCCAAAAGCGCACCCAAACCTGGAAGAAAGTAGGCGAGAACGCGACAAGAAACGTGGCGGCGGCCCAGAGGAACGCGCCGAGCGCAATCCGTGAACCCTGTTATGGCGCGCCGCCGATGAACCGCCAGCGGGTAGCAGAGGGACTGCACCACCGACCGGCACAGCGTGAGCGAGCCGAGCCGGGTCGGGTCGGCGTGCGAGGGCGGCGCCGACCTCCTTGTACACGCCGGGCGGCAGGGACTCGTCGGCCCGCTCCATGATGCCGGCGAGGTTCACCAGGACCCAGGGTCACCGCCTCGGGCTCCATCCTCGACACGAGGCGCCTCATCTTGACCACGGCCCTCGTCGCCATCGCGGGTCCCTTGAAGGCCGCCCTTCGCCGTCGGCCGGGCATGGTCAGAAGCGCGCCGCTTCCGCGAATCCAGGGGGCATGGAGGAAGACGGCAGCGGCGGCGGCGGCGGCGGCGGCGGCGGAGAAAGGGAGATCGAGGAGAGTAAAAGAGGAAGGGAGGGAAGAGATTTTTGAGTTGGAATTTTTCGCCGGTCGTCTTCGAGCACAGGGAATGGTTTGAACAGTGACGAGGAAGGAATCAGTCGACAAAGAAGACCGAATCTGGATTTTGCGCGTATGCCGAGTCGCCGACTGCCGTTGCGGGCCGCCGTGACGTCATATTTCGCTTTTGTGATGTGAAACGCAGGAGATAAGGTTTCGAATTAAATGGTAAAAAAAGACCAAACTAAAGATGATGAAAATGCGGATTAAAAAAAAAAATTTTCAAATAACATTAGGAAGTTTCATTATTTTATCAAATAAAGCAAGAATGAAGTGTTTTTTTTTTCAAATAAAAACGCAAAGTAACTATATTGAAGTCTTAAATAAGAATCTGTTCTTACCAACTAATGAAGGACATTTTCGTACTTTACTTTAATTTTGTTTTCCCTTTGTTTCCGTTTTTGCTTTCCTAAAAGACAAAACTCAATAATTAAAAGGCTAAAAAGGAAACACACATGAAAAAAAAAAAAAATCAGGTCCTTCACCTGTGGCTGATGCCCCACTAGCGATGGGAGGCGACCACAAGCAGGAGGCCCTCCTGCTATTTTTTTCTTTTTTAAAAACTTTGAGATTTCTTAATTTTTAATCTAAGGGTGATATTTCTTCTAGTGTCTCGAGTGGATATGAATGCTTCTTTGTCCACCTTAAGATTGGCTTATAGAATGAGGAAATAGCTGGTCTTTTGTGAAGGGAATGTGATGTTAGTGCTAAGTCTAGTGAGTCTAAAATTTAGATTAAATTTGTCTTAAACAAAAGCTTGACTTTGATTAGCCAGAATATTTAGTTGGTAGATCAAGTCCTTATTTGAAATTATCATGGTTACTTTATGTTCTTATTTGAGAAACTACTTTAGCTATTTTTAAGCAATTTTTGAAAATATTATCTATTTTTAGACTCTTATTTGTGAAAATGAGAACAATTTAGGCTATTATTTGAAATTTTCTCTATTTTTTTAAGCGACATATAAATACTTCACATATTTGTAAAAAAAGTAATTTTAGAATATTCAAAAGTGAGATAAATACAAGTTTTGGCCTACTAATAATAAACCTTTATTATGTTGGGATAAAATCATTAATTAATGGGTGAAGCAAAAATGATATCCTGCTAATTAATGCGTTCCCTTAGAAATAGGCATTGAAAATGTGCATGTCAGGTATTGTAAATGGTATGTATATAATGCATTGAAGGCAATATGTAATTTGAATAAAAATATTATTATTATTAATAATGGATATCGTTTAACATGCAATTTCAACAATTACATAAATGTTCTCTTAGCATGAGACTTTCTCAATTTGGCATATTTTCTTCTTCTTCCTTTCATTCTTGAGCCAATTGCCGTGCTAAATCAAAATCAATGAAGTCATTACTTTATGAAAGAAAGTTCAGTAAAAAAAAACTAATGATCAAGAATATATGATCTTTTAGCTTGGCTAGGGTAAAAATAGTCCGAATATCCTGAAATGCCTCGATGAAGGAAAAGCATCCCCTTTCAATGCCGCCCTAGCCCGGTGCAATTGTCATGATCCGATTATCCCCGAAAAAGCTCCTTTCGTACCTCAAGCCCACAATGCGGCCATTATCCCCCAACCGATTAACCTGTTATTGAATGGCGCAGTGGAGATCCCTGTAAATGAATCATTTAAGCCTTAATTTTTGGGGAATAGTGACATCCGTGGGATGGTTTTTTCATTAAATCACCTAGGTCATGGGGCAGTGTCGTGTGGGCGTGATACTATAGTGGTGGATGGATTTCATCTCGATTCTAGGCTTCCTCGATTCTTCGGTAGGGGGAGCTTTTGAGTGAACATTGCTTGTGCATCACTCAAAAGCCGGGACCATAAATGGGACCCGTCAAAAAAGTATTATCTCCTTTAACGACAAATCTCTCTTTGGGACATCATAGTCTCGGTTGGACGCAAGTTGATGACCGGAAAGTACCAAATTCTCAAGGGTATGGTGAGGGGGGAACTCGGTTTGTCTAAAGTTTCAACTCTGGCAAGAGGGGTGATTCACTTTTTCGTGCTTGAGAGGGGAAGATATCATGATGAGGACACGTCAAAATGTCAAATTGCTGTCCTGGGTTTTTTAATGACTGCTTTCCATAGTACTTGAATTCTTTAGTCCTTGTCATCTTAGATGTTTCTGATCAATAGGAATCAAAAAAGCAAGAAGACGCATAATAAAAATGACAAAGCATCTACATGAGTTGATCATTTTCAAATGATCATGCTGAATGGAAGACACCAGGAAGGGAACCCAGAATTTGTTAAACAAGATAAGCCACGGGCTTGAAAATAAGGTTGGAGATCTAGATCCAGTGGTTGGTAAATCACTGATAAAAGGACGATGTTTCAGGATTCTTCATCAAATCCACTAGCTAGTGAACCTCTTATGCAAAATAGCTAGCAACAAATGAATTAAATGCTTCGGTTTAATCCTGAGATGTAGTTGATGGCCGAATCGCTCCTTCTTTCTCTATGAAGGTTTAAACACAACCCGGCTTGGATGTACCTAAAATGAATTCGAGAAGCTTTTAAATCTTTACAAGTTGGTAGCATTAATATTTTTAACTCAGTTCCTCAAATCATGAAGTGAATATGTTTATCTAGGAAGTAGAATGAATCTTTGTGATCATAATTAAATTATGTCCGCATGCCTGGACTTTAACCTTTGGTGTATCAACTTTTTATAACAGCATCAAAGTGTATTTGATATACAAAAGTGTTATGACTAATGTTAAGAATTAGCGAAGAAGTATAATTGGAATAATAAAAGAACATACAAATTTATAAAGGAATTCCTCAACTGGAAAATTCTTGAGGGAGAGGAGAAGCAATATTCATTATGGAAATTCAAAGAATTACAAAATATAGCTCGAAAAACCTTAAAACATCCCGTTATGTCTCTACTTCAAACCTAAAAATTGAGAAAAATAATATTAATACTGCTCCATGTCATGTGGGCGCAGCACCTGCACCCTGGCCTATGAATATTGTTGAGCTATGGGCTTGGGTCTTGTGGACTAGGCCATCTGCTACCAACACCAAGCTTCCATTTATTATTTTTTCAAGTCGAGTCACCATATATTTCAATTTGGATATCAAAATTTGATTTAGGTTGAATACTTAAAACAGAATTTAAGAGATACTCAACAAAAAGTGAGGAAGTTAATTTGCTTATTTCGAAACTTGGGTATTGTCCACGGCATGAGCTGAACTTAACGCTAAACAAAACATGGGATCCTGAAGTGGTTGACAAATGAAAGAGATATTATTCTAGAGCATCATGCAGGGACATATTTAGTGGGAGACAGAGTGGGGTTCCTTGATATCCATCCAAGACATCATGAGGAGGCAAACATGATATTCCCAGGACAGCAGGAAGGACCCAATTGCTGTGTTATGTCAAACACGGAAGGATGTGTATGTTTTGCACAAATTTTTTGAAAGGGATGAAAAGGGTTGAACAGTGGGTTTGGTGTTTGGCAAGTTCATGTTTTGCCCAATTGCTGTGACATGTCATATCCATCCAAGACATCGAGGGAGCATTGCTATGGAATCGCGAGTACGAGTTCATGTTATCTTGCTCTTCATGAAAACTTCAGAGCAGGAAATAGCTGTGTGTGGTGAGCGATAACAATGTCACGCAAGAGCCGATGGTCATTCTATCGGAGAGGTTCAGTCCTAAGAGTATCTGCTGCCAGAGAGAACGATCTGCTCGATGAAAGAGGGTGTCCTTTCAAGCACCTATCTCCATTGGTTCAGAATGATCACGAAGAGGGGACCATGAACAAGTAAAACGAAAGAACAAAAGAAGAAGAAATTCATAAGATTCTCACAGAATGAAACCACGATTTTGAATGGACGTACATGTCAGATTGCTAATTATGTCACCTAGAACAGAATGGTCAGTTTTAAGTAGATCGCCACGTCAACAATTTTCAACATAAATTAACCTAGATAGATTACTTTGGAAAATTACAAAAAAGATTTATGATTTCATTGACCAAATTATAAAATTTATAACTAAATTGATAATCATATAATATGTTTATGATCTTTTGGATAATTTTTCTATGCGGGATTAATGGCATGTCTAATTAAGCTAATCAAACTTTCTTTTATGACTGAAATCTTGCTTTGTACCAAACAAGATTGGTTTTGGCAATGTTTCCAAACTTGTCTCCGGATTCTTTAAACAATAAGTTTGCAATGATTCTGAAAAAGAGAAAAAGAAAAAGAAAAAAAGCTTGTGGTTAAGGTGTTGCTTCTAATTGATGAAGAACTTTCTTCCGGTGGGCTACCTAACTAGTAACCAGAGAGGATACGGATAACAACTTCGAACAGAGCTGCCAACCAGGTTGGATTAGGGATTAAATTAGCGATCGCCTCCATGTCCTTTTTGCTTATTTTATCCTTAATTACTTGAAAATGGACGAATAATTTATATAGCCACGGCTCGGGGCCGCCTTCTCCTTTTTTTGGTCTTTTGGACATGTAATATGCGACTTAATCCCCGAAAAAGAAAAAAGTACGTGATCGATATCATTTTATCACATGTAACGGAGATAGCATTTTACAGAAGGAGAGAACGCCCCTCATAAACATCTTTGTTTTTTATAATATCGAAGACCAAGTTCTATCCCCTTTTTTAAAATCGAAGTTATACTTCCCAAATCTTTCACTGGCATGGTCTTTGGTTTTGGTCTATGACCTCGTTTCCGTGGAAGGAGGCCAACATTTTACACATTATTTCAGAGTCGTTCTTGGTCATTCATATATTCCTCTATTGGCAAATGGAAGTAGATCATTATCTCGCTTTTTCACTCGTACGAATCGTGATTCATATGGAATACTAATGAGTGCCCGCGATAAATGGCCCGAAATTCGAAAAAATCAGGGAGCTAATGCCCCATTTCAAAGACAATGTCAATATTTCCTGCTAAGTATGGTCAAACTTTTTGGGGACATGGACGTAATGTGTGTCCTCTCTAAGACGGGAGAAAAAAGCGAACGTTAACAGCAAGGGTTTTTCCTGAACTCACTTGATCGCACGGACATGTTTGGCGATCCCTACCAAAACCCATTTTTCTTCGGAGTTGAAATGCTGTCTCGAGCTGGAATTTCAAAAGAGGACATGAGAATAGTCAAAAGGCAAATGATGCCTTTTGGCCTGGTCTAATATCGCCTGCTATGCCTGCTAAGTATAGTCTGCCATTCCAATTCAAATGGCTCTTTTTCTTGGTCTGCTGGCAAGACTCCCGTTTTCTTTTCACGTCAGCTTGGAGGATACTTTCATCATTGCTTACGCCAATTGGTAGAATGGATTCTCTTTTCCTGGATCGGCGTCCGCGATTTAACAAGCGTGAATTGATGGGCTATTTTGATTTTTCTTTTCCCCGTCGGCGATTGATTTACGCAATTGATTGAAAGGTTAACATCGATGATTGATGGAATCGTGTTACGGATATCATCGGTGCATGGTAAATTTCTCCCCTAGGAACCTTTCAGTTGAAGACTATACTTATAGAGTGAACCGATCATCTTGGAAAACTTAGTATGTACTCCCTGATTAGAAATAGCAAAAGATATCACATTGTATTTATAGTTACAGAAACGGTAATTTATCTCATCATCCCACATATTAATGTCATTCGTGTAATTATAATTTTCATATTTTATGTGAGCGCAATTAAAGATTTTAACGAGTACAAATTTGTTGTTCTTAAGTTTTCTTTCATCTACCTTCGAAGATAAGTCCACACAAGCAATACCACCTTTGAAAAATTAGGTAAGGACTTGCATGGAACGATCAATTAGAGAAAATGTAATTCGTTAACCCACGCCATGGGTGAGGTTTTGAGTAAATAATAGTATAAATATCAATAAAAAAAATGTTGATCAGATAAAAACTTTCGAGTTGATTAAATTAGATTAATTCTCTATAGGGAAAATATTCAAAATGCTGAACAATCTAGCCAACACTAGAAAGTCTTAAAATCCTTCAATAGTAGCGAAAGGTAAAAAAAAATTATTTTTACAAATTTCGGATTAGATTTCTTTGCATTTAGCGCAATTAAAACCGACGTTTAATATCAAATGTTTAGCTCAATGTATTTAGTGAAAATATGAAGTCCTTGAGATTAGGGAGAGTATGCTATGTTTTTATACAAATTAATGCTTGTGATACTGAGAATACACTATTCTTTGACAATTTTTTCTTTTTAAGTGTAGAATATTGCAATCAATACTCAAATTTAATGTATATATTTGAATAACAAATCCCATATGGTAATGTTGAAAACTATATTACGTCTTTAGATACCTCCTTGAACTTGCTTTAAAATGGCTCAAAGAAATGCATTTGTTTTATATAAGGCTTAGAATATTAAAAATAATTTAACCTAGACTTGGAAATCAAATTAAAGACTTTTTTGATTTATATTAATCTTATTATAAATAAGTTAATCAAATGAATCACTTTGAAGTCAGTTGCAAAATTAAGAAACTAACATACACATATCAAAATGTGTTGCATAAGTATAGCACATGACGACCTTCAAATGCGGCTAAAACAATACAAACATCGTGTTAGTATTGTTGAACGCTACATCATCGTCTGTATGCAATGAGATTCATGGCACATGGCACATAGCACAACAGTGATTGCTCACATCTTCTCTAGTGGAGAACGCATCAAATGATTTTCTTGCATTTAAGGTTCTAAGACAACCCTTGG
This sequence comes from Eucalyptus dawsonii, assembly GCA_016097615.1. Classification (NCBI taxonomy): domain Eukaryota; kingdom Viridiplantae; phylum Streptophyta; class Magnoliopsida; order Myrtales; family Myrtaceae; genus Eucalyptus; species Eucalyptus dawsonii. Next base: position 6,689,779 of record CM027876.1, read on the forward strand.
GTTGCGTTTGGCGGTCGAGAATAAAATTCGGGATGGGATATCACTTTTTTATCATCTTTATGTTTGGTGCTTGCTTAGGATAAAATCGGATATAAGAAGGATATAAAAGAGATAAAATTATCTCAGCGGGGGTGGGATAAAGATGAATAGGATTTCTAATGTCTATAATAGAAAAGTTCTTTTTTCTCAAATATCAAATTTCTTAAATTAACAAAATTAAAATTATATTTCAATATAAATAATATTTGAATTCTAATTTAAGAAATTACAAATTACAAATAAAAAATTATTTTAATTTAATCTTATTTTAATTTATATATTCAACTTTAATTCTATCTTATAATAAACATTCAATCTATAAATTATATATTTATATTTATTATATATTTTAGGTATTTTTGTGTTTTAGGTATGTTGAAATACAGGTTTACTATTTGATAAAATTTTATTAAAGAATGATGAAGGGGAAGAAAGAAATAATAAAGAAAATACTTTTAAAAGAGGAAAAAGAAAATAAAAGATAAAAATAAATTAAAGAATAGTGTCATGGTGATTTTCCACCATCTCCGTTTATAAAATTTTAGGTTAATTTTATAATGATATGCATTTATATTAAAAAAATTGTATATGATATGATGTAAATATATAGAAGCAATACTACGATTAATAGAATAGTAGATAGAACATAGAAAAATCATGGGATTTCGTATACATAAATAATAAAATTTTTATCGTAGTTAGAAATCAGGACATAAGCACATAACTTAAAACGACATATATTCGTATGGACATAGTAAATTATCAGCATCACCAATGGAAGAGAGAGAGAGAGAGAGAGAGAAGCTAATCGTCTCGACAATAAGAGTGGACCAGCGGAGAGAGTGAAAGATGAGATATGAGGAAACACAAGAAACATAGATAAGCACCAAAATTATTATTCTCTACTTTGGCCCATGCAATATTTTCCCCAAATTTTATTAAAAATATAAAAAAAATTAAAAAAAAAAAGTCAATAAAAACTTCAAAATTATGTGTATTATGATGAGTTTATCTTAAATTTTTTTCTATGATACAAAAAGTTCTAAACTTGAATATTTATGAAACATTTACCCTATATCAAGGCAATACAAGAACACTATTAAAAATTTGCCTACATAGATGCCAAAAGACAAAAGGGTGCTAACATAGCATCCATGTTTTTTGACTGGAAAATCATCTAACAGAACTTTGACGAATGGCAAATAGGTATAGTTTAAAGTTTTTGTGGTATTTTCCTCACAAAAAAAAAACAAAGAGGAATTCATCATATCTAATTTTGTTTTTTGTTTTTGGTTTTTCTTTTGTTCCGACATCATATCCTAATTCCAATGGCTACTAAATCCTCTCTTTTGTCCTCGTGTCATACAATATCTCCAAAAGGGTCGTATTCATGATTGGTCATCTCACGCCCCTACCCCCTTTCTTAATATTAGTATTATTTTCGTTTTATTCGGTGTCTTCGTCGTCTTTGTTCGATCAAGAATTCATTAGTGCATAATTTTCTTTATATTAATAAAAAATTTGCAAGTATCCTGGAGAAGCATGCACAATCTTTTACTTATATCATATGTGCGTGCAGTTCACATACTAACAATTTAAATATGTATTGCGCTCATTGCTAATTGTTGTACATATTGATCTCTTTGTATGACACATATGACGGCTCTAACTTAATTGACCAAGGAAAATACAAGCAAAGCCCTTGAAATTGCCTTTATAATCCTAAATAGGGTCTTTTTTTTCCATTGAAAAAAATTACTTTAATACCATTTTTTCGATGCTTTGATTGTCTAACGCTTGATGTGACTCAATACTCTGTATACACGGGCCAAATGTATTGACATAACCTGTTCATAAGTTATGTAAGATGTTTCACGAATTCCAACTAGCTGTGTCTCACGACTATGTCATTGGATTATAAGAAAAGCAAATACCGACTTCTACTTAGAAACCATAACATTATGTGTCCAGAATTTGTATTCATGGTAATCAAGCATGAAAAGTCGTAGAAAAAGAGATTGTTTGGTACACGATATTCCTTAGAAATTCGTATATGTGTTATCTTTTGAGTTGCATCAATTTGAGTGATATTGCTAATCCGTGAAAAAGTTAAAGCACCTATTTAAGAAGCTATAAGCGTGCGACTTTTATGACTGTGGGTTCCATCTTTGACTTTTTATACTTATAACTCGCTGAGTTTCGAGTCAGAATTCATTTATTCGAACACCTCGTAACATTTAAAACCATGTCTGCTATAACATCTAAGTCAGCTTAGATACTTTCTCAAACTTTTTAATTTTAAAAAGTTCACAAATTGATGGGGGAAAGGGGTGCTTTTTGGCTTGACTTCACGTCTCTTGCGTACTCCAAACATCATTTAACATCATTTCAGGAAGAGCTTGAACAACCATTTTTGACAAAGGGCAGATACAATATTTGGAGCTGAAGGCAGGAATGGAGATTGATCATCGTCATGTGTAATGGACACTTACCTAAATGCTAAAAATAATCATTCCCCATGTCTCTATGCTCATTGCCAATGAAGATCGAACTTCATTAACTTCTGGTCAAATGTTATGGGTAGAAAAACTACCTCCACACAGCTTCGGAAGCTTATTTTCAACTGGCAGTAGGTGGAAAATATGTTGCTTGGTGTGTGGAATTGCGCAGATTACAGATATAAATTATTACGAGAAATTAGTCCGAGAATTTTTTTCCTTCACTAGAATAATTTTCCGTGCATGGCAAGCAGCAGTATGCAAAACATTAAAAGAAAAATTCGATGTGAATCGGCGGCAATGACTGCAAAAAGGCAAAAAATAAAAATAAAAATCACAAGCAATTAGATAACCTTTAGTATAAGGTTTGATGGCTGAATCGTTTTACATAGATGCCTATTCCAAGCTAGATACTTCTATCAACAAAGTTCCCTTCCATCTAAACAACGAGCGAATCGATGAAATTTAGCAACTGAATTAAAGAAGAAAATCGGTTCTAGAATGAAATGGGAATCGGCTCAAATTGTGTAATGACGTTCTTATTTTCTAGAGACCCCGAGAGAGGAATATACAGAAAACTGGAAGGAAGGAGAGATACTATTTGATGTAAACAGGAACAAAAGGCTCAGAAAAACAATCTCGGCCTCATCATTACAATCACTATCCCCGAATCCTCATCATGAGAACAATATTTGCAATTCACCCTCCATTTCTGGACTCGGCATCATTCTCAGCAGTCATCATTCACTAAATAATATTCCCTTTTTCCGAGTTCTATGTGGAGGCCTAATCAGAGGGACTGATCAGTAATCAACCCTACCTTCGCCCCTTGCCCAGAGACATTGCTGTTGTCAGGCTCTTGTCATTGTGAAACTCTGATGAAGACGAAGCCGAATAATTCGGCTTGCACCCAATGAAGCTCTGTGATGAGTTTCCGTAGTTCGTCTCGTTGAAGACCTCAGCTGCTCCAATTCCTTCCCTCCGTTCGACCTGCCTCCTTCTCTCCAACCACCCTCGCTTGTCCTCGCCCGTGTTCTCGTGGCTGAAGCCGTCCGGCCAGTTGGGGTTGAAGTTCGCAGGGGCTCATGGTGAGTTCCTTTTCGGAAGAAGTTGCAGCTCCTCCCATGTTCCCTTGAGAATTCAAGCTGAAACCCGATAATATGTTTGGGGCACTAAAGGAGGTCATGAGAGAAGAAGGGAATGGGAGGACGTTGTTTTGCAGGTGAGAGGGTTTTTGAGGCTGTTTTATGCGTTCCAATTGGAAAGTGGATGGAGAGACACTGTGTGAACCAGTGTTCCGGAAGTGTTGCTATTGAAGTGGTGAGGTGGCTAATCGTGTTGCTGACCATGTTGGCGTCAAGCTTCTGAGCCGAGGGGCGGAGAGGATGGAAAAGTGGCCCAATCGAGCTGGCACCGCCGAAGAGGTCCAGGCTTGCGGGGGCCCGAGAAGGGTGGGGCAGGGAACCCGGTGAACTCTTGCACCATTGCCCGAAGTTCGTGGTGTCGGTGGTGAGGACTGTGGTTGGAGGCACGCCTCGATGCTCGAGTCCTCTTCCGGGGGTTCCTTCTGAGCTTGGCCATCATCCCGCCCCAGCCGCGGCGCTTCGTGGACTAATTGCGCTTGTAGGGATGAGGATGATGGCTGGGTATGGCTGTCCTTGGCTTGCCCCTTGTGCAAGCAACATGCCTTGGCTAGACGAGGAGGTCGGGCACGGTGTCGGATCTCGGGTCAGCCCGGAACATGCCAAGATCGAAATGGGTGGTGGCGAGATTTGGGTTTTGGTGAGTGTAGGGGGGAACAAAAGTGGAAGCAGAATCATACAAAGAGGGTAGGTGGTTGTTTTGTTGGAAATAGGGAAATGAAAGAGTGTGAACTAGAGAAGGGACCTATATTGTTGGTATGAGCCGAAGGAGAATTTAATAAAACGGCAGGGGACGATTCAGCCTTGAGTCATCGTAATCTTCCTCTCCGCCGCTTGAAGATTGCATGCTCCACTGTTACCGGAATCCATAACACCCACAGAGAGAGAGAGAGAGAGAGAGAGAGAGAGAGAGAGAGAGAGAGAGAGAGAGAGAGAAAGAGAGAGAGAAGCGAGATTAGAAAGGTTGACCCTGTAAAAGCAACTGCTGACCAAAGAAAAGAGATGCTGATCTGCTTGCAAACTTCAATGGAGATGGAGCAAAAGAACCGATAAAGCTATAGCTTCTAAGAGGCTTGATCTACACATCTGTCTGTTTGTCTGTCTGTCTGTCTGTCTGTCTCTCTCTCTCTCTCTCTGTGGCTGACTTCTTTGACAAGCTGGAGATGAAATGAATAACAAAGAGAAAAATGGTAAAACGAAAATGGGTAGATCTTTCTTGCAGGTGGAAAGAAGGAGAAGAGATCAGATGCGTCAGGAGGTTTGTGACCGTGTTGATATTCTTTCTGGGCTCTTCTTCTTCTGGGCTGAACTAGGGTTTCAGATAGAGAGAGAGCTGAAGGCGAGCGAGAGAGAGAGAAAGATAAAAGGGGAAAGTTTATTTAACCTTTTTGTTTCCGGCTCTAAAGAAAAGAAAGGGAAAGAGAGAGAGAGAGAGAGAAAGAGAGAGAGAGAGAGAGAGAGAGGAGGAGGAGGAGGAGGAGGAGGAGGAGGAGGTTGCAACCAACGTTTTCCACTCAGAAGAGATCCATCGATCCTCCACAAAGGGTTTGTGGGGTCTCTCGTTTTGTATATTGAGAAGAAAAACAGAGCAGAGAGAGAGAGAGAGAGAGGCGAGATGAAGATGCTGGTGGCTGGCAACGGGTCAAACTCAGAGAGGAAGAGAGAGAGAGAGAGAGAGAGAGAGAGAGATTTGATGTATGAATGTAGAAAGCAAAGAAAGCTGATACATTAATGTGGAATTTAGTGAAGCCTTTTTTCGCAGTGCAACAGTATACATGAATCAGAATACAGAATGCTTGACAAAAGCATGGAGCGAACAAGAATCCCCATGTTTCTGATTTGGAGGAACGCTAAGTATATCTTAAATTTAATTTACAAAAAGCTTATATCTTAAATTGACACGGTATCTTATAAATGGAGCAACCGATAAGAATTAACTTCATCTCCTCATATATTAATTTAGGCAACGGCCAGTTTTGATATACTTTGCATTATCACATGGGAGAGTACTGCAAAAAGTTTTTGCCTTTTTTGTGCGTTCACACCGATCAGAACGGACTTTTGGACGACCCTTTTAGATGCTTAAAGCTTATAAGAAATCTCTCGATTAAATTAGTACCTGTAACTTTGGAGCCACCATCCATGTCCCAACAATGGTTTCGGCGCAAGCATGAAGATAGGGCTTGACATCTCATACTATACATTACCACATACCTATTTTATGAGTAAATCTACATGTGCGCATGCTCTCTTTCGCGTCACTGCACGAGGAAGATAATTTAGAGAACGCACGTATAAATTGATGAGCTAACCGAGGAATTCCTGGGTTACCTCAGCTTTTGACGAGTCAGAACTCCAGAAACGAAAATTCCTAGCCACAATGATTTTATCAACATCGAGGAATCTTTTACCCTCGCTCAGCTTCTGAATTTCAGATACAACACATACGTATCTCCTATAAACAATAATCGGTCCGTGTCTTAATCCAAGCTTCATTCATTATTGAAACCCTAATTTTGAATAACTCGGATTACACAACCCTTTTCGGATAGGTGAGTACTCAAAGCCTAACATCAGTCCATCCACGTCACAAGGTCCTCAGGATCGTTGCAACGACATGATCACATTCCATCTTCTCCCAATTTAAATATTCTCCGAGGTATCGTCTAAGAAATGTGGGGGAAGGATAGATCGGTGCCCGAACCACATCACAGTTCGATACGACCATGGTAACCGAAATAATACTTCTTTAATTCGTTTGCGTGATCGAAGCTCGTGCTGCGGAACAGGACGAAAGGGAGGAGGATGTAAAATATCAGGGGAAAGGCAAGAACTGGCCCTGTGTGGGGATGGACGTCTTTGTCATAGTACGTGTTATTATATTCTCTTTAATGCCTATTGCCGACCCTACGAAACCAAATCCCGAAACCTAAAGATCCGAATTCTCTCACGTCTCTCCATGACTGCACGCCTTGCATAACTTCACACGGAATTATTGGAAAATTGCAACCAATCAATTCAATTGCTGCCCGGAAATCGCGTATTAACGATTCATGGGTCTTCCACAGTTCGTGCTCTTGCGCAAGGCGCTGTGGGTTGAGGCGCACGGGCGGACAGGTTTCGTGGGGGTTTTCTTTTCATGCGCAGTTTGTCTGTAGATCGATGGATGCACGTTTACTCGTCCATAATGTTTTATGGGATCATGGCTCGTCAGCTACTGCTCCCCCATTGAATTGATTGGCAAGTTTTGGTACTTTCTAAGGACGGGTGAGGACGTTTGATAGATGTGGATACCCGCGGTTAGGAGTGTGGTCGCACAACGCATTACTAAGGTGTCCTCACCTCGAGTGATTTAGCCTTATATGCCTAGGCCAAAACAAACGAAATCTCCCTTCTCTCCCCCCCAGCTACTGGCGTCCATATCCGTGCCGCAAATCTATCATTGTCACATTATAACCTATTGCCATCCTAAGCTCAAGCTCTCTCTCTCTCTCCTCTCTCTCTCTCTCTCTCTCTCTCTCCTACCAAGTCAGAGTGTAGTGCTGCATATCTATCACCATCTCTATTGTAACATAGCGCAAAATCTAACCAAATCTTACAATTAAACCAATATAAAATAACTAAAGAAACTAGACGAATAACTATAAGGAACATTGAGATTTAGGTGATTTTGATTCGAATGAGAGATGGTAGCGAATAATTTAATAAATGGGAGAATTAGAGTTATAATTTAACTACAAAGTCGATTTTTTTATATCTCCAATTAAACCCAAAGAAAAAATAAAAACATAAACTCATAATCTCTCAATGAAAACTCATAGAGAGAAAATATAAATCACTTCTCTTATTTTGCTCTATGTATCTAATACTGAAGTTGAATATAAATAATTAAATAAATATTATTTCCTCATAGAAAATAGGAAACCTTTTCTTTTCTTTTATTTTAAAAAAATTGCTCAAACTAAGGATATATTCTCAATAATCTCTACCTTGACTCAATGTTTGAGTTTTAGTCATAGTGCTCATTGTCCATCTCAGCTCCTCCAACGACCCAATGGGCACTTAACAATTGTAGACATCTATCAAGCCCAAGTTGAACTTGAATTTGTCTAGAAGATAAACTTGATTGACATCTTCGGTGGGATTCTCCATTGCAAGAAATTTCTCCATGGTTACATACTCTTTTGGCATATTAATTCTAACACAAAAATTGTGGTCACTAGTGTAATTGATTCTCAGTGATATCATTGACTTCTAGTAGACATCCACATCATCAATGTCAGTCGTACCAACATCACTAATTAAGTCATTAAACCACGCGCCTCTTTAGCTCCTTTGGCAATTACTAGGTTTCTCAATAACATCTCAAAACACAACTGCTTGACAGAAGCAAATGCACAATTACAAAATATTCGAACATCTTTCATGTTCCCTACATGAGTTGGATTCGCAAACCTAGTTACTATCACACAACTTGAACTACATCCTCCAGCATATATCAATGTTTATTGTCCTTAATAAAATCAAGAGGAACCATTTCACGGTGTCACAATGTCTACCTATAATCGTATACATTTTCCTAACTACATGTGATACATCAAGTCTAGTATTATCCACGACATAATTCAAGCAACCAATGGTACTAGCATGTGAAGCATAGGACAAGTGCTCCACCTCCATCCAAGTACATAGGAACAAATTAGACAATGTATAATATGTAGCAAGTGGGAGTAAATAGAAAATTCTTAATTGCATGTTGAGGTGCCTTGACCCTTTCTAATTGAATTATTTTGAGTCCTTTCTGCATTCCGGTAGTCTCTCTTTGTATCTCATACCCGAAATTGTCTCTATTACACCCAAGTTATCTATTTCAAAGTCCGCATGCTACTGTCTATATATATCCCACTTCTACCACCTCGATGCTTTTATCAACTATGAACTTAGAATAATTGTTAGGCCATTATGGAATATAAGCGACTCAACAAACATTGCTATATTTACTATACTTTGAATATCTCTAGGCTCTGGTTAAAGCTCCATCGGTCTAAACACCGTCTAGATCTTTCTCCACAATTTATCCATCACTCCTTTTTGAAACAAAGTAGATTCGTTAAAGAATGCCTCTTTGCCATTCATAAGATTGGGCAAATCTTCCTTAGTGCACCATAGCCTTATCCCTTTAGCCTCATACACAGCCTAGAAAATATGTACGTCCTTGCCCCTAGCTCTAGCGTGCCATCACTCACACGAGCATACGCAAGGCAACCAAACACTCTTAGTCGGATGTAGTCAGTGACACTTAATCGTGTTTTCCTTAGAAGTTTCCAATCAATTGTTAATGATGGTGATCTATTCACTAACCAACAAGCAATATTTACTACTTCACCCCAAAATCTTCATCTAAAAGAGCAAGCTCTTTCCATATAATTGTGTTCATCATCTCACAATTCTATTCAATTGTAGTGTGTCACAACAATGCAGTATTTCATATGCCTTCTCTCTGTGCAAATTTGGCCAAGCTCATTAGAACATAATTCTAACCCTCTATCATTTGGTAGGCACATGATCTTACTTCTTATTTTTTTTCAATCATTACCTTTCAAGACTTGAGCCCGGCCAAGCATTTCTCTCTTGTTCTTACAAAAAGAGTCCAGACTTTCCTTGAAATGTCATCAATAAAAAATAAACAAGACCAAACATTATGCAGAGAGGTCCCCAAAGATCGAGTGTAGGCAGCCAACAATCTCTCAAGTTCAATGAGCGATGCGAAATTCACTCTCCATACCCATGTCATAATGTAAGGAACCTCATCATCTCAACTCAGTGACCTCCTAACAGACCCCTCTCACTCATGTGTCTAATTCTCACATGCCATAACTGTGTCTTGTACCCAAAGTCTCCAAAGAATCTAACAAAAGCGAGCCTATCATTGTCGTTCCTTGGAAGTGATACAACCCAATTGTTATCTTTTCTTGTGTCATAGTAAGCACACCTTAGGAAACCTTTAAAATTCCACCTTCAGCGTAGATCTAGTACTCAAATTTGTCAAGAACTTTTCATCGAGATAATATTCTTTCTCAACTTCCATTACATGCCTTCTTACGATCAATGAACATTCTCACCACTCCATTGTGCATTTTAATCTTAAGCGACTTTCCAATCCCTACTATTTAACAAGTAACACCTTTTCACATAAGCACCTTACCACCATTCGTGCATTGATATGTAGTAAACTAGTGTCTATGAGAAGTCACATGATAAGAACACCCATAGTCAAGCACCCACTCATCACACGATGAAGTCATGGTGGCTATTAACCACAACACTAGCATGACTAGAATTATTATCTACTTTGGTAACAATTTTATGATCACTTGCGACTCCATCTTAACTTCTTTACCCTTGCATTTCAAAGAATCTCTTTTATAGTGCCTTACCTAATCATGGTGATAACATTGATAGTTCCAAACATTTGGACCTCGATTTAGAACAACTCTTCCATCCACTACCTTTGGACTCTCTAGTTCTTCTCTGCAACCTTTGATAACTAAACATTGTACCATATTTTGCGCTTACTTATCTTTTCGTAGCTTCTTTTCACTCCTTGGAAAACAAGGCATACTTTACCTCTTTCAAAGTAATCATAATGCGCCTTTGTAGCAACGAATCAAGAAAGTGCTCAAAGAATTTGGAAGAGATGCTAACAACATCATACCTTGTTTCTCATTAGGAAAGATGTAATTGATGTTCTTCAAGTTCATCATGACTTTGTAAAACCCATCTAAATGGGCTCACGATGGATATGCCTGCAATTATAAAAACCTTATAAAATAAAGTGACTTAAGCTTTGCCTACAATCTTGCAACATCTTTCTTTTCAGCCAATTCAAGCAACACTTCATCTAAAATATTCAAATGGTTATATTTCGTTCTCCATCAACTCTACTTTATTGGCCTCTTTTATTGTTTTTGTGTTCTGTGCACGTCCAATCCCTTTGGCAAACCTTGGGTTGTTAACAGGGCATGCATTTAATGCTTCACAACTTGAGAGTTGATCCCATTAAATTTCTCAATCTTAACTTGCTCTCTGCGACATAATTGCAACAATAACAATGATTAGACAAGCAAAAGGCCCCAAATCAATTATAGAAACCTAACCTTAGCTTTGATACTAATCATTGTAATATACACTAAAGCTAATCGAATCTTGTAATTAAATCATTATTTATCACCCAAAAAATAAAACGACATACGATAAAGAACACGAGAGGTTGACACGGTTTGGTCGAACTCTAAAGAGAGAAAGCGATAGTAAATGATCAGTATCGGAGAATCGAAGTTACAATGACAGCTAGAGACTATTAGTGATGACATGATGGTGGCAAGCAGAGGAGGAGTTGTAAAGGTCTTGGATCTCTCAGCATAAGGAGGAATGGCAAGGGAAGAATTGAAAAAAAAATCTAAGTATAGGTGTTGTCCTTATTCAAAGTGCATATACGGTGATTTGTCAAAGAAATTAGTTGCACATGGTGTGATTAAACCTAATTTTACAGTATTCCAATTTATGGTAACTATAAGTAGTGTGGAAGATATTGATATAAGTTGTGAATAATGTACAAATCTAGAGCTACCGTACATAGTGCAAGTAAGTTGTACAACTTCTCCATAAATCATTTAAGTCCTACAAATCTTTAAAATGATTCAATCAGAAAGCAAAATTTAAGTTTGGTGCATGTCATTTTCTCTTGCAGGCTAAATCCTTGAAACACGCTTGATTTGCTAGAAGTATTTGATCAAATCATTTTAAGTGTATTAGAATGTAGATAGTAAAAGACATTCTAAGACTTATTTGCACGACTTATCTATATCCTGTGTAGAAATTATAAGACTTCCGATGTCATTATTTTTATTGGAGTATGCTTTCTTTGTCAAAACAACTCATAAGCAGAAAGTAGTCAATGGGCTTTGGCCCTATCTTTTAGCAAACTACAAGCCTACTAAAATTGAAAATCACCTAAGAAAAGGTAATGTTGGTCGATCATGTCATGATAAGCATGAAGTGAAACTTTACCCATTGACAAGTGGGTGAAATGAAGATGTGAGGGTTGGGTTGTACTGAAATTAGTGGTAGATAAAATTCATTCTTTTTTTATCGATAATAAAATTGAGAAAGATTACTCAATTAATTCTAAATTTATTGTCCGTTTGCTAATTTACTCTTAAAACTTTTTTAGGGGCCAATAACACCGGAAAAACCTAAAAAGTTCTTAAAGTTAAATTAACATTCGTAGAATAAGACTAGACCGAAAAAATTGAAAAAAATTTCAAAGAAGACCAATTGGTGATGATCTCGAAAAATCGAATGATGTGACCTGATTAAGCAGCCGAGCCGATCGATCGCAGTGGAAGGAAAGCCCCATACATCTGCTCAATCTTAATTAACCTGGAACGGTGTTTAAAGTTTAACCAAATGTTCTGACCCATTCACGTGCACGTTGGGAGCGAAGCCAATGATGGGAATAGAAGCTGAGGGCGTGTTAAGTCATTCCCACCGAAACCGAGGAAATCTCAAGAGCGTCAAACGAATACTCGACGCCGTCACAGCTGCCCCCACCGGGCACTGATGTCCCCACAAGACTTCCCCACCCTTGGCATCTCATGGAACATGTCCATTCCGTGGTTAACTTTTTTTAAATTTTAAATAGCACGTCGCGTGATACTATAGACATTTTCGACGAACCACTCAGATTTTAAATTTCATCAGGAGGATCATAAATAGCTCCTACCCCGATGGGTCAAATTTTAGGTGCTTTAGAAGTATCTTATGGCAAGCATTTCGTTACTTTTTCTGGAAAGAAGGGTATTATAACGAGACGTAATGTGCTCCCGTGAATAAACTCATCCCTAGACAATCAAAGCAACCCGAGGGCATTTCTTATATCTCAAAAGAAGAATAAATTACCAAGAAATTTCTTGTCTGGACGCATGTATGGGACAACTCGGACATAAACCCTAGCTACTACGACAAGCTTCCGGGATTTCTTATGTCCTGCCTAGTATTTGGACATTGAGGAGGACATAGGAAGAGACGTGGGGTTTTGGCTACAATTTTATCTGGTTTGGTCTTTCACTAAAAACATGCCTACTTATGAGCTTATGGACCTCAAGGCAACCATTCGATCGATTATTACCATTTAGATAGCTACTAAATCTGTAGCAATTGCTGCAGTGCTGCGTGAGGTACGAAGATGATTGCGTGTGCAAGCGCCATCGCTATCAGTGAATCTAAGTCGCATCCCGAAATCATGCCTGCAATCACATGGGTCGATATAAAAGCCGAAATATCAGTACCAATTAAGTTGACCAAATCGAAGTAGCCCATCGAAATGTAGTTCGAAGATTGATTGAAGATGAATCGTTTCCATAATAAAAGTTGTCTCTTTCTAAAAACGACGAACTTTTTTCGCATACTGATAATATGTGTGAGCTATATAGACTTCAACGAATTACCAAGTTTAGTAGGTTACTCTTGAACTGGCAAGACCTTAATTTAAAGCGATGCATCCACGTCAGTATCTGAATTGTTTGAATGATCTATGTAGCCACTACAGGGAAGTCCTCAGGCGTTCTGCTCTGGCCAGTAAATAGCATCTTCTTCGAAGATCATCCTTCTCAGGACAGGTCGAGCTTGAATCTTGCTCCATCGTACTTCACGGATGTAAATCCCGTTTTGGAATGTACAGCGGGGGAAGAGAGAGAGTCAGAGGCGGAACTAAAACAGAGCTTGCACTTCCCCAATACTCTATCCCCAACCAAGAGAATGGATCACTCGAAAGAACTGATTATTGGAAAACTTGACAGCAAGAAAGTATATTTTACAGAGGGTAAGAAGGCTCAAGGAAAAGAAAAGTGTAGCTGTGACAAAGTAAAATTGCAGAGAAAACAGAGCCACTAGGCAGAAAGTGTACCGCTCTTATTGTTCTCATACCCTCTCCTCTTCCAACTCATGCTCCTCGACAGCATATCTCTCGCCCCACCACCACTAGCCCATCTTTCTCTTGCGATGTCAGATGAAGCTTCGTGGACATCAGCGCCATATCTCATCACCGCCAGCTTTTCTGCCTTCTCCCTCTGCTCTTCCTCTCTCCTCTTCTCTTCTTCCATCAACATCCTCAGTTTCTTCAGCCTCTCCCTCCTCCCCTTTTGTCCTTCTTTACCCTCCTTTTCCTCTCCTCATCATGATCTTCTTCTCCTTTCCCTTGTAACCGGCTTTTTGCAGGAGCAGATCTACACCTCATGAGCAGCAGAGCGTTTGGTGGAGGAGCAATGGGCAGGGCATCATCGACCAAAGACCGTTCCTTTTTCTCTCCTCTCTTCTTTAAACACACTGCTCTGATTTTTCCTGCAGCACCATGAACCACTTGGAGAATATTGTCCTCGAAGTCTCTTTCCCATCAATTCCTTCCGCACCCAGTGGTTGTTGTTGTGGCAGTACTCATAATTATCCACCACAACCTCATCATCACTGGTGGCCTCCGATTCAGGGAAAGTGCCAAAGCACCTGAGGTCGAACCTCATGCTCCTCAGGCCACGTCACATGATCTCTTTCTTGAGCCTAGAGACTCCATCCACCCCAGCCTCTTCTTGTGCACCTTGTTCCTGCTGTTGTGAATCCTCTCAATCTCTTCCATCACGGACTGCCAGCTCTTGCACGCCGTGGCCGCGGCGGCCTTGGGCCGGACCTTGATCTGCCCGGCGCACGTCACCTTCGGCGACGTCGGCTCCTCGATCTCGGGCCCCATCTGCTTGTTCTTAGCCCCATAACAGAGGGCTCGCTTGGCCGAGCCTCGTGCTCGGCCTCTTGAGTTGTTGGCTCTGGTGACGGCGGTGCGACTTGCTCGTCTCCGAAGGCGGCCTCGCCGGGCTGCAGATGGACTTCTGCATCAACGTCAGAGTGCGCCCGAAGCATACTAGCAGATCTGCTGACGGAGCTCCCTTGGGAGTCTCCTTCCTCATGGCCGAGGCCAAGTAGCTTTTGCTCTCTCTTTCCTTCCCCTTTCCGCCTTCCTTCTTCTTGCTCCTCTTCTTCAACGGAGGAAATTATCTGTTTCCCTCAGATCTCGTGCTCGACAGGGTGCGTGCTTTGGTTACTTTGAGGAAATGCCTGTGACAGGGGTGTGCGTTTTTGAAAGAAAGGGGAAGAGGGGAGGGCTGAGGGGAGGAGTGAGAGCCAGCTTTCTAGTGCCTTTTTGCCTCCTTTTAGTACGTGTCGGTTCCATTGTTTTTTTCTTTTCAAAACGAGCACCTGTTGTAATCGTTCCCTTTGGGTCCTGGTGGGGATCACAAGAAGAGGCTTCTCTCACCGTCACGTTAATTCCAACGCTTTCAAAGCAATTTTTAAAATTGGAGAGAGGGAGAGATGAAATGGGGAAGGTAGAGACCCACGAGCGACTTGCTTCATGATCCAATCATAACCACCAAGCTGTGACGAATTGAATGGCCGGTTTTGTAGGCTCTTGCCGCTCGCCAGTAGTCCCCCCGTGCATACATACATCAACTCCAATAACCCTAATTTCAATTTTTTTTTTTTTCTTTTGTTAGAAGGAAGAAAAGGGTTATTAGAGAAAGAGAGATGCCAATAGACGAAAGAACAAACGATGGGAATGTGATAAGGAGGAAAAGAGAAGGAGGCGACCGAGAAGTCGGGTGGGACAAGGAGGGGGAGTAATTGAGGGACTGTAATGATGAAGTTTGGTAAAATGCACTCAAGAGCCTCGAGTAAAATATGGCACACCCCCTCCTGCTCTCTCCAGTCTTCTCTCCTTTTCTTTCAAGTCTTCCCCATGTTTGAAATGCCCTTTCTCTCTTTCTAAGTAAGCATCATTACCATTGATACCCACAGAGAGGGAGTGTTTCTTCTTCTCCCCCTCTTGTTTAATCTTTTTATTTGTATAATTTCAACCCAATTGATGTGATGAAGTCGACCATACTCTATCTTCGGCATGATATTGGGTCTGGACGGAACGGACCATGGACCTTTGAAAGATTAAAATATAAGGCAAAAGGTTTGGAGACAGATGAAGGCAAAAGCTTAAGCCTAAAAATCAAGAGGTACTGATGTCCTTATGCAGATCAGTCTGATCACATGAACTCATGTAAGACACAAAAAAATGTATTATTCTAACTCCGATCACATACTCTTGTTCCCTTAATTCAGGATTATAAGCCATGAAACGAGAGTAAATACTGGATCTGTGGCTAATAAAGCGTAGTTGCCTTTTCATAGCTCACCATTATTTCCACCACTTGCAGCTGCCTTCATAGCAGCTCGCACAGCTGCTCCCATCGGCAGCCTTTGATGTCGAATGGCTTCCTTCGTCTTTCCCTTTGCAGACTCTGGTCACCACCGCTACACGGCAACTCAAGGACAGCTTTGGAAGGAATCCGGGTCCCTCAAAACTTAATGTTACACTATAATCTATATTTTAAGAAACTTCCTTTTACTATTTATATGAAAAATCGTCCCCCTCTAAATCTCGAAGATTCTTTGAATTTCAAAGTTTGATGAAGTACAATAGGTAAGTTTTTAAGCTTTCTGATACTGAATGAGGTGAGATGAAATAACTATGCATTTTCAATTTGAGAAATAATAATTTTTAGTGACATTAAGATATATTGCTATTTCAGCAACATCAATAAGATGTCGAAAATGTTGTACTCTACATATTTTAGCCATTAAAGAAAGTAATCAAAGATGGGGTGGCCTAACAAGATCAAGAGCAATTTCCATGTCTAAAATGATAATTAGGTTACTTGGATTAATATGTTGTTTTCATTGATTAAACATTTTCCTGATCCTAACATCGACCCTGCTTCCCTCATGGGCTTGAGCTTGATTCTGAATGGGTTTGGACCGGGCCTTTTGGCTCTGTTTCTTTGCAATTTGAACCCTGTTTGTGGCCTTTGGGTGCAATCATAAAAATATTTCTAGATCGGTTATTCATATGTATCTTCTTTGCTCTGTCGAGACAAAACGCTACAGTTTGAAAAGGCTGAAAATGCCCCAGTACTTTGGTGTTGGCGGCACGGATGACCTCATTTGAATAAAACATCAAATCATGGATATTTTAGGAAAAGTTGCCACTTCTCCTCTCTCTAAGTCATTCTATTTTTAATTTGTCTAAATTATGTACTTCTCTCACGATCAATTTCGTGAAAACATGGATGTAGCACTCAAAAAAGTCAATGGGCGGCATCCATATGAAGCATTCTTAGGAAAATGCAAAGGACTTTAGGTGAAAGGGTTTTTGAAAATGTAAATTGCGTTTGATAAAGTATAATTTAAAAATCCATTACGAAAGTAGCCTTAGCAAAATATAGTGTTTGGTGATTAAATTTACAAAACCTTTATTATTTAAAAAAAGAAAAAATTCTTCGGTGAAAGACATTGCCACCGGCTGTATGGTCGCAGTTGGCGGCGTCGTTTGATGTTGTTGGACCTTTAGGCGGCCCACTAGAGACCACCAATGAGGTGCTAAGGTTGAGCATTGCCCGGGCTGAGCCTAGGCGAGACCCTCGCCTAAGGTCACATGACCTCGACAAGGGCCATTGGTGGTCGGGCAACCCTTGGCAGGTGTCGCGTGAACAGTGAGACCCATGGGGTATTGCCAATCATAAGCGAGACCCTCTTTCAGTCCCATGGCCTTGGCAGAGTTCATGTGCGAGACGCATCGATGTGACCTTAGGCAGGGTCTCTTGGAACCTTCGACACCAATGGCCCTCATTGAGTTGGGCATCCTTGGCGGCCCTCAGCCCAGGTCATGCGACCGGCGAGGGGTTGTACTTACAAATTGCGTGACCCTCCTTTGGGTCACGTAACTGATCGTCAAGCCCTGAATGTAGGAGGAAGTAAACGTATTTGGGTGTGATGGTGTGGTTGTCTTGACCCTTGTCCAATCAGTGCTGCCTCTGTAGCCCTACACAATCCAAGCGTCAACCTTAAGGAAGAAGATGAATAGTAAAAACGAGGAGAAAGCAAGTTGAAAAGCCCAAGGCACCTAAGGTGCCTTAGGCTGCTAATCTTTTAGAGCTACCAAGGCTTTATCTAATGGGTTCCTAAATTTTTCTCAAATACCTAATGTTGCTTGAAAGCCTGGGTGTCACAGCGTTTGCAAATCTGGAGTTCAAAAGCACCTTTCTTTGCCCTAATTTATATCCACATCATATCTCAGTATTGTCTGCATTGATTAAATTTTTCCACACTTCCATTTGGCACATATAGTTTATTTGCATCATACTTTGGTGTTATCGTGATAATGTTAACTAAATTTCATCGTAATTAGTGTCATGCAGATTTTGATTAGAAAATTTGCTTAAGTATAAAGCAATGATTACAAAAGATGCACGATATTTAACTTTGAGACCTCTTGCATGAGCTCCCCCTTAAGTTGTTATTGACTACCACACATGTAGAGAAACAATTTTTAAGTGCGCGATTAATGCAATAAAAAACTTAATATGAAATTACTTAACAACTTTATCCTAAAAATTCAAACTTAATTTGCCATCTCGCTCAACATATGAAAAAAGTTGCCCTTCTGTTGAGAAAGACAACTAAAATGCTATTTCCTTTAAAAATCTTTATTGGTTGCAAGTTGGGTCGCTGCACACGGTGAGGCAATTGCAAAGTTCAAATGTCTTACGCATACAACGTAACCATCCATACATAGCGCAAGCCAAAGTCAACATATTTGGAACTTAAATTGTTCTTTTTTTTATTATAAAATTAAACCACGAAATCTTCATATATTTTAACTTCCTAAATCATATGTCGGACCTCATCCTCGAATGTCATGATGCAAGATGATTTGACCCACATTTCGATTATTATAACAAAAATCTGGACATCAATTTAATAAACAGCCATACAGAAAGATGCTCTATCTACTTATTTAATACATTTTTAATCAGAAAGAATAATGACCTCCCAAGAAAAGGAAAAAGAAGAAAAGAAAATGTTTACATTACACATTTTATCGGAAAACAACTCTTTTTTTCAGTAAGGATTCATCTCCATCAAATAGCTCTTGCTCTTGAGCCAAAGCCCTCACCACCTCCCCGTAAACTCCACTCCCGAACGCCTCCAGTGCCAGCTCGGCATCGTCCTCCGGCGCGCCGTCATCCTCGTCGGGCCTCACGACGGTAGCATGGAGCCCCTCGAGGCGCACATCCCGGCGCCACCCCATCTCTCACCGTAGTCTGGTGCCTCGTGACATCCTCAGCGTCGACACCCCATCGTCCTCGGCCCTCTCGCCATGTGATCTTGCCTGCCGCAGCCGCCTGCTGCAGCCTCCCTCAGCCCCAGCTTATCCATGGCCACCTCCCTCCCCCGTCCCTGTCCCTCCCACCGCCAGCCGCCAACCCTCATGCTCCCTCGCCACCTCCTTCGCCACACGGTGCCGCGCCGACGCTCCCACCAGCGCGCTCGAAGATCCCACCCGCTCCGTCAGCCCCTCCCCGAAGCCGTCCTGCGCTTCCCCGCACCGCCCCCGCCGCGCCAGTGGCGAATCCAGATCACGCAGCTCCTCAGCCTCTCCCCCGCGCCGGTACCTCACCACCGTGCCCTTCTCGAGCATCGGGTCGCCGGAGGGCAGCTCGATCTCCAGGTCCCGCATCCGGGCGAACCCGCGGAGGACCCGGGTCGGGTAGTTAGGCGGCTCAGGGGCGGCTCGGGGGAAGTAAGTGGTGGACGGAGCTGAGGAGGTCCGAAGAAGGAGGGGAGGAGCGAGTCAGGTCCGGCTCCGGGACGACCCGGTCGACGCGGAGGAGGGGGCGTCGGCGTGGGACGAGGCGTTGAAGCGCCAGGAGACGGCGGCGCAGCACGCGAGGACTTGACGTCGGAGACGGCGTTGAAGATGTCGACGATGATGGAGTCCGGCAGGCGGTCGAAGCAGTCCATTTTCTTTTCGGGAGACGGAGAGATGATGATGATGATGATGGTCTGTGCAGAGCCTGGAGGAAGAGCGAGCGAGCGTGAAAAGAGAAACTCGGGCAACTCTTATAGGGAGAGATTTTGACCGTTGACCGGGGAAGGAAAAGAGACTGGGAGGCCCCACGTAGCCTTTTGTGAGTCAGGCGACTTTGGAAAAATCGAAGAACGTCGGAAGCTATTATGTTTTTCCTCCTTTCTAGACGTTTTTTTTTTTTTTTTTTTCTTTTCTGAAAAGTTTATTAACAACAGCTTATGACTTGCTTACCGAGAAACTCGGGCGCTCTCTTAAACACATTGGTTCTACCTTATAATAATAATTGTCCCAAAAGTGAATTATTTTTGAATTATATGCTTGCACATATCTCGAACGCGCTCATTACATTTGAGAATATGTACTAGCATATTTTATACTGCCCTCGCAATTGTATGGAAGGAACCCGTTGATGGGAGTTTTGTATATCGAAATACTCACCTCAAAGTGAAATGCGCATGTGTAGCGTGAATAGTTTAAAGCGCAATTTGTACGTAAAATACTCCTTGATCCAGGGGCGTGTCTGCGTCGATGAAGGGACGATGTCTGTCCGGTGAAGGTCAATCTTTTGACGGTTTGGAGATAGAAAAGAGGGTAATAATAAAAAGAATGTTTCCATGATTTTTTTAAGGCAAGAACGACAAAGAAGAGGTTGTCTTGTGCTAATCTAATCAGGCAACGTAAAAAAAAATTTGTTAATATTTGTCCTACACGGAGGAAATTTCCTCGTTCCTTCAGAGATCCCGCTTGGATAATTATCCACGGGATCTGATCCTTATCCGCAAAAATGTGGGCGGACTTGTACCATTAGTCACGAGTCGCGAGATTTGATTAATGTTGGAAACTTTTATTATTATAGAATGATGCTAACAAACAGCTTAGAATTAATCAAGGATCAATCTTCACTTCAGTTTAATAAGTTTGTCCGAATCAATTCAATGTCCTAACCAGTGATTAACTGGATTGCTTCATTAAGTCAATTTCACAAGGGGATTACATAATTTGATGCCAAACCCACGAAACGGTCCAACGAAAAAAACTAAAAAAAAAAAAAAAAAAGAACCTGTTTGATGGAGGTCAAAGTGACCAATTTACTTCACAAAACGTGGATTATTTACCGCCATCTAATTGTCCTCGGGCATACAGCTTGGGTCTCATTAGAGCCGATTTTGAAAAGTATTCCTCGGGCAAATGGTGGGTGTACAAATAAGATTTGTAGATTTGCCTAGAAAAGAAGATAATCCCAAGCATGAACACTACAGTCTCGAATTGGTAGCTGGATAAAACCCTATATAAAAATAAATGGGCATTTCCTCATCGTTTTCTTCCCACGGACGTCTCGAATTTCTCTGAATCCTATTAGGCAAAAAGGGACTAATGTCCCTGCAAAGTGCATGACTTGGCACACCTCAACCGGTTGGGATATCCTAATGATATTTGATCAATCATCGTCATCAACAGCTAGCCAATCATTACAACTCTTCTTCACCAAGAAGCCCACCGGAATCAATAAAAATTCCAGAAATATGCCGGCTTTTAAATTAGGTTCCGACGTAGCGATTTTCGTGACTAATTCAGGCTCCAAACCATTTCTCACGGGTGGAATCGATCCATTTTCTTTTGACCTTGCCTTGTATGATACGCACGACCGCTCGGAAGTTGCGAGCGAACGTCCTTAATCTTGTCAAGAAACTTTCTGCTCCCAGAAATGTCGATGAAAAACAGCAGCCAAAATCCAATCTTCTTGCTCGTCGGCTCTTGTGATTTTCTGGTTTCCGGGAAGAGCAATTTGTGAGAAACGTTTCAGTAAAGGTTGAATCTTTCAAAGCCCGATCTCGTCACCATAGCTGATCGATTGCGTGTGTGACTTTTGAGAGCTTGGTGAGAGATCTGGATGTCTCGAGCATATTTGACTAGTGACTACCGAATATTTGACTAGTGACTACCGACCACTTATTTACTTTTACTTATCTTGTTTTTGCATATTGACTACCCACCGTGATAGGTTACTCTTTAGTCGAAGAAAAAGCAAAGGCATGTTTAATGGATAGGGATTTTAATAAACAAAGGAAAGCATGATTTAAATTACTTTAGAAAATGGATAGAAATTGTTACAGGATGGACATGATTGAGCCTAGAACTTCATTGGATAAAATGATTGATTGTCGTATAACAAATGGATTTGCAAAGGAAATAATGAGAGGTGAATCATTTTTAAGCCCGAACCTAATCTCATTTAAGCCCATTTTCAGTTATATCGGCTTGAGGGGAAGAGAAAGAAGAGTGGGGTGTGAAGGCCTATTTTGCGATTTGGTTAAGCGTTAAAGGGCTTTGAGCCCCAAAGCATGGGAAAATATTAGGTGTTTGGTTTTTAGCATTTTAGAGGTATCATTGGCAAAATCTTTGCCTTTGAAAATACCAAGCGGTGGGGACCTACTTTGGGACTTGCATTTTGGAAATGCGGTCGTATCTCTTGTTCATAGTTGATTTTTTCAAGTCATCTTCTCCATACCCCAATCGCAGGTGGCCGGTCGAAAGCTCGGCGGAGGCTGCTCGAGGTCTAGGGGCTGGATCACAGGCTGGCGGCCGGGCTACTGACAGTCGCGGCCTCAAGTGGTGCCACCCGTGACAGGCCTTGTGGCGGCTAGATCCGGGTTCGCGCGACCGGGCAAGCGTTCACAGGTCCACGCGAACCCGGGCGATGCTTGGGTCCGTCATGCGACCTCAAAGCGCGGCGTCACTGGTCCGAACGTGACCCGGGTGACCCTTGCCTAGGTTGTGCCAGCCTAGATTTGGCCGTCCCGGTGGAAGCGGCGGTGCCGCTTGAGGTCGCGGGACCTAAGGGCAGCCTTCTGCGGCAAGATCTTGGTTCATGCAGCCTCGACCAGCCTCGCCGATAGCCAGCCTCGCCGGCCCGGTTGGTTACTAGTGGTTGGCCCGTGTTGATTGGTGACGGAGTTTCATCGAATATTATTTTTATTTTTAAAAAACTAATAAAGCCCTTTGCAAATGTTGGGTTTACAAAACGCTATCTACACTAAAGTCACTTTCCAACGCCCTTTAAATTATTGTTTGCCAAATGTTGGCGTTAAATCGCTCGCGGTGTTGCGTTTGGTAAAAAGAGCATTTCCCCAAAGCCGAACCAAATTAGCCCAAAATGGATTGTAGCACTCGAGAAGAATCCAAACCCTTTTATTCATCTAATTGAAGCAATTTCTTTGATTCAATTGTAAATTTGAATTTGGAGTGGGTTTTAGGTTTCTAGGTTCAGTTTAGGAGTTGTTTAGTTGCAATATCATGAGTAATGAAAGTTTAAGGTATTGTGAAGTCATGAGATTCTATAAAAATTGATTTGGAATTTAAAGGTTTAATTAGGAAAGAATTTATCAAAATTCACATGCGTGTTGTTGAAGTCAATTACAATTTTATTTTTTAAGCAATGATTTTCTCCTATCTCTAACTAGTTTTAGGTTAGCGAAACTTATAGTCGTTTTAGTACTTCAAAAGAGTTTATATCATATCATCACATCTTATCATATTGTATTATTTTATTTTATATTAAGGTGGTTTGAATCAAGGATTTGTTGAAAAAGAATTATAGCATGAGTAGATTTGGTGTGCAAGTTGCCATGCTATAGAAGGCAACATTATGAGTCCGCTTTGGGCAAGCTTTTTTGTTGGCATGTTGGAGTTGTTTTGTTGCCTAATAAGCTTAGTTTAGTTAAGTCTTAGTTAAGATATTTCTCTACTCGATTTTGATACATATTTCTTGCTTAATTGATAGGTACTAAAGTTTGTCATGTGATAGTTATCGTCATTTTGGTTTTGCAATCTCAAGTGAGTGGTTCTTATCTCTTCTTTCAAATTGTAAAATCATGTCTTGAAAGTAATAGGGATGAGATACTATATGAAAGACATAATACATGGTTTGATATATCTATGAAAAGAAAAGTAGTACTAATGTCATATTTATTGCATGCAGTAGGGTTGAGCATTTATGACCCTTTTAATTATTTGAAATGGCAAAGTATCCTTTCATTGTAGCTTGAAAGCTGATTACTTAAGAATGATTTGTGAAATGTTTTATGAAAATAATCATCAAATTTTATGGATTTATGAATGAGGTTTATAAAATGTTTTCTGTTGATGAATTAAATTGTGAAAAGTGTTATGTTTAGGTTAATGAACTTGATTTGTGAGATGGATTCTAGATTTTATTTGTAGGAGTTATCGGGGGGGATGAATTAGTGGTTTGGCGCTCTCACTATGTTCTAAACCCATTAATGATTTAGGAATACGCAAAGTGTTTTTAGGATGTCCCCGAGAACCAAGCCATCAGCTAAAATAAGTTGAGACCTAGCTAATTGAGAATCTTGGTAAGCCTGTCATGGAGACATAGGCAATGCTATAGTTTGATATTGAGCATTAGATTGATCAATGAACTAAACTATTGATGTATGCTAATATATATATATATATATATATATATATATATATATATATATATATATATATTATGAAATAATTACTTTTAATATATACATACACGTATATTTATACACATATAGTTATGAAGTAATAACTCACTTCTACTATGTATAGTGGATGCTCAATATGCTTAGGAAATACTTGTATTGCTTAATAAGTCGTGGTTTCTTATATCAATTTCATCTTAAATATTTTTCAGGTCTTTTGACTAGCGGTGAGTAGAATGAAAGGCACTATTTATTGCAAACTTATAATAGTTGGAGTTTTTGGGTATGAGTTAGGGTAGATGTATACGTCTTATAATAGCTGTTGGATTTTGCTGAGTTGAAGATGCTTATATTCATTTTTTTTATGGATTTTGAATTCTAATCCTATGATCAGATCACTATCTTATTAGATATGTAGATGGAGATATACTTATTTTGATTTTGAATACGGGTTAATATTGGTTTGGTGAGGCTTGAGCCTGCGTCGGACGTCAGTGTTTGGGCTGCGTTCATTGGGTAGAGGATGGCCATGTCATTTCCCCTATACTTGTAGGAGTCGGGATATGACATGTTGAGACTCTAAAATGATGCAAAATTAAAATGATACTTTATTTTTGTCTTTTTGACTATTCAATTTATAACAGTGTCACTTATTTTATTTACATTTTTTAGATTATTTGATTAATTATATTAACATTATCGATTTTGTCTTGACCATTTCAATGTCAAATGCTAAAAGGAAAGATAAACAATTATGCATATGTTGTAAGATCACATGCATGAGCATGATAATTGTTGCAACGAGGCTAGACATTTCTCGCGGATATCTATTTCAATTGATGTATGTCTTATGGGCGTAAATTATCCATAAAATGGGCGAGAAATGATTGCGTGATAGTCTTTTAATGTATTGTAAAAATAATAGTCTATTCCAGACCACAAAAAAATCAAATTACAATTAATTATAAATTATTATGGGACCCACTTCTTTAAAATTTGTGACTCACAATAGACTGTTATTCTCATGCTTTAAATATTGTTATGTTAGCAAAGTCCTATGATCAACTATCCGTAATCTTACCATAAAACACGAAAAACTAAATTAGCAAAATATTAGATTAAGAGAGTTATCTACTTTTTGAGGAAAATTGCAAGAACTTCAGCAAAGTATCATGTTTAGGAGATCTTCTAATTATCCTTCCCTAATGGAAAATGCAGCTTTTCTATTTTTTGTATTATTCACTTTCCTCCTCTTTTGACTGATGCGTTAACGTAGGGAGGGAACCATGAGATTGAGTTATTGTTCATACGTTTTGGCCTCTTGAAACACCCTCCAATTATAGGCTTCTTCACTTCAAACCTCTCATTCAATCAAAAACCAATAGGGTACCCCTCCCCTGATTTCTATCTCTAAATTTTCCATTCTTCCACCACCCCCGGCCCCCTCGCCGCCACCGCCATTTGTACCTCCTTAGCCCCAATTCCAGATAGAGACCTCCCCCTCCCTCGCCTGCCGCTCCCATCTTCTCATGGAGGAGCGGGATCCCTCTCTTCTTGCTGGGAGCCATTAGCCACGAAGCCGCGCCTGTGCTCGGCGGGACATGACCCCGACTGAGGCCCAATGAGCCGCGTGAAGGCTTTCCTAGGGGCACTTACGTCGTTCAAGTGCCCAAGGACCAGGTTTACCGCATTCCCCCGCCTGAAAATGCCATGATCGTCAAGCGCTACCGCACTCCTACATTGCCAAAAGCAAGAGGTCATGTTGCTGCTGTTGCTGCTTCTTGTGTCTGCTATTGATCTTCATCGCCACGTCCTCATCGTCCTTGGGGTTCTCCTGAGCATTTCCTCAATTTTCATTAAGACCGAGGACCCCGTGTTCTGCATCGATCATTTCCTCGTCAAGAATACGCCGCGCTCTAGCCAAGGTAACGTCGAACATGAGTTTGATATAAGGACGAGGGCTAAGAACCCGAACGGGAGGAGTGGGATCTTGTTCAAGGAAGGGGAAAAAGTTCCCTTTTGTTTGATCAAAAGGAAGTTGCAGCCGGAACATTCCAACCTTTTATCAAAGTAAAGAACACGACGACATCTCAATTAATCTTGTGATTCTAGTGATGGATCATCGAAGGAAATCGAGGAAAGCATGAAGGGCACGAAATCGAAGCCGAATTTGGCCTTCTCACTAGCTATTAAAGTCCCAGCTAGGATGAGGTCGGATTGTTTGAAACAGGATGTGAACATTGTTGTTTCGTGCAACTTTGAGGTTGATACATTGGATTAAGGGAACTCGGATACTTTCCCAACAATGTCGCACCAACACTAGGTGTGATTGTAGCTTGCTGGGGATCAAGATGCAGGTGCTCCCATAAGCCATATAATAGCACATTTTAAAGGTCAGGGCCAATATATTCGAAAAGTTTCAGTCCATGATGACTGGTCAGAACTATAGGTGCCAATAGCCTAACATGAGATACCATTATCAATCAGAGCAGGAGAACATTGATTGAATACGCTGCATCCTCAGCTTATAGAAATGGGAAATGCTCAGTTGGCCTTTTATTCTAAGACTAGGCATGTTTAAACCTTTATATGGACTTATGATTGCTCATTGGAACTTCTATTTAATACTCCTCATTGGAAAGATAAGAAATAAACTCCCGAACATTTCTCAGCTCTGAAGGATGTAAACAATATAGGATGCAATCAAAGGTTTGTCCATGAAGAATTCGAGGAGAGTGCTCCTAATAATTGTACTCCAAACAAGTACTTATTTTGTATATGAAGAAACATATGGTTGAAGTTACAGTACATTATTAAAGCAAAAACTTCAGAGTTCACTTTAACTTTAGCAGACCTGAAGTTTGACAGCTGCATCCTCATGCTCCTTAATTTTAGATTCAAAGGAGGTTTTCATTTCAGCAATCTCAGATTTAGCGATCATCTGAGCTCTAAGCTCAATCTCTAGATGCTGAAAATCCTCTCTTCCTTGCAATGCTCTGAAGCCTTCCAATAGGTCATCACCTGAATTGCCATCAATTGTAATTGTACAGAAGTCGAGGTGCTGTCTTCCCTGCTGCACCTTATTTAACAGCAAAGCATATCACTTTTATGTCCATAGTATAAATCCCAACCACAACATCATGTTTATTACCTCATATATCGTTCTCTCATCAGACTGACCTAATCTTGGCCTCTCCAAGTCCTGTTAACAATTAACATGTCAGGAGAAATCAATGGAGGAGAAAATAAGAGATGGTGAGTAAAATGACTATTCTAAACAATTCACATCTACGTTAGTTCGATTAATAAACCCCCTAATGAAAAGAAAAAGAAAAGGACATTCAAAAATGGCAATCTCTTTATCATCAAGCCGAATTGCCAATTTAAATTATCAGAAAGACCAAGAATAGTTTAGACAAAGTGATAGGCAACTCTAGGTCTCTAAACTTTTTCGAAAATCAGGCTGCCAATGCAGCAAAGAGGCTGAACCTAGCTAGTCACTTTGCAAATTTAACTTCTACATCAAGATTCTAGAGAAAGGGAATATAAAAGTACCAAGTCCTTTGAGGTACCGAACCTAATCAGACAATTCAGCTTTTCTCCTCCACCGGACATCAAAGAAAGGATAGCTAACAGTCGTTATCTACTGAGAGTATAAAAGGTAACAGTTCTTCAAATACAAATTCGAACGAGTCCCACTGTCCACGATCACATCACGAGAACGCCCGACACGACATTCGCGCAAAATCTTCCGCACCCAACAGTGCGGAGAAAGTGGAGGAATGCAAGCACCGACGAATGACGACCACTACGAACAACACATATTCCAAGCCAAATAGAAATCCAATCCCCAACGGGCTCGCGACAGTCGCTTAGAGTCATGCACGCACTACGTCTTTCCGAAACTAAACTCCACATCTACCGAAATGATCAATTCACATTACGCGAAAATCGAATGACTCGGGCGTTTGGATTCGATTTTAACCTCGTTCCCGGAGCTCCGAATCGGCTGATGCTCGGAGACGGCGCGCCACTCCATCCGGGACGAGGACATCGGCGACGAACCGGCGCGATTGGTGGCCACACCGGCCGGAGCCTCCATCGCACTCCGACCCGCTCGGCGCTGCTGCCCCAAACTCGAGCTCCCCCTGTCCCCTCCCCGTGGCCCCCTTCTCCTCGACCTTTACCAGCCGCAAACCCTAGACCATAAAGAAACAGAAGAGACTCGGGATCGAGAAAAATCAGCCGGCGAATTAGGTCTGGGAGGAGCTAAGCGGAGAAGGATCCGCCGCGTCGGCGGCGGCGACGGCGAGCGAAAGAGCGACGCCGACGGGATGGACAGTCGGGGGCCCGTCTGAAGATTCAGGGGCGGAAGGGAGTGAGGTTTTGAGATTACAGGGTTTTGCAGGTCCTCGAGTGCAATTAAGAGTGTGTAGAGAGAGAGAGAGAGAGATGGATGTGAAAAATCTCAACGCTGCGGAGACGCCCGGTATTTATAAGGGCTCACATGATTGGCGAGTTCTTCTTTTTTTTTTTCGTCGAATATTGGCGAGTTCACGGACCCTCTTTTTGGCGCGTGACCACAGGAGCACTGTCGGATGGGCGGGCCGGACGGATACGGGCTCGGGCTCGGGCTCGGGCCCGGGCCCCGCCTTTGGAAGAGCCGCGGCTCGGGCCGCTGATCGGGTCCAAGAGCTCCGAACCATTCGGGCTTGGACGATGCGTGGTGTGAATCGAATCGGGTCTGAAAAAGGACCCGATTGGAAAAGAGCTGAAGCTGCAGTGTGAAAGCCCACAACGATGAGCCCACTGGATCCCATCACGTGCATTTCGACTCTCCAGGAACCGGACGGGTCGGGCCGGGAGTTTATCGTCGCACTACTCACGTCAATGATATGGGGTTAGCGTTCCTATGCTCGGTATCACTATCTGCAATCAGCTTCTCGTCCCACCTCGAGCTACCGATGCGGATCCGGAGTTGACACGGGTTATGTTGCGATTGTACTTTCTTCTAGTTGGCTCTTCTAGAGTGCTGGGCCATGCAACTGTAAGTCCATGGCACAATAACACACCGGCATGTCTTTTCTAGTAAGTTTCGACCCCATGGTCACGTGCATGGTTGGTACTGCAAATCAAGCCAAAAACAAAAGAGAAGACGAAAGAAATCAAGTCGATATTGTTAGGATTAAGCGCTCAAACACAATGAAATAACGAGTAAAAGCGAAAGAAAATCTAGACTTAAGATTTATCCTTAAACTAAGGTTATATCTGTCCTACAAAAGATTCAACTATAATTGGCACTTCATACCTTTCTATTACAACTCTTAATTAATTTTCGATTGGTTATGGAATCGTCCCCAATTCTTATAAATTGCATTCATCAATTAATACTATGGTGCACCTAGTTTTTATTTATGTTCTTAAAACAAGCCGTTAGCTCTTACTTTTGTACATGATGTGCACCGCATATTTATGGACATCTCCAATCAGTTCTTTCCTTCCTCTTCATTTGTTTATTTTGTTTTGGTTAAGAAAGCAAGTTAATGGATTATTAGAAGAAAAATAAGTTAATCTTATTACACACTCAAGAGACTTAGTTAATATTATTGCAAGTATATATTTAGTCGAAAAACTATAAAATAATTAAGTAATTGA
Source organism: Eucalyptus dawsonii (assembly GCA_016097615.1). Classification (NCBI taxonomy): domain Eukaryota; kingdom Viridiplantae; phylum Streptophyta; class Magnoliopsida; order Myrtales; family Myrtaceae; genus Eucalyptus; species Eucalyptus dawsonii. The sequence continues at coordinate 6,719,609 of CM027876.1, forward strand.
ATTGATTTTTTTTAAAATATATATTGATCTATCCATTTAGGTGGTGGCTCTGGGTAGTTTTACGCTTAAAACGCGAATCGGATCGACCTTTCACCGGATTTCACCACATTTGAATCGAGGAACCGATCGGTCGCCATGGGAATTGCTGGTTTTAGGCCGGTCGAACAATTCTCAATTCTTTTACACACTAATAATTGATGAGCCCTAATTTCAAACTATATTATAAAAATCCTCTGGCCGCTTGGGACGTTGCCCTCTCTGCCCCCATCGCCCTCGACCCCCGCCTGCTCACTTTTAACATATAATAACCGAGTAAGGGTAACATCGCGCTGTCTACACGGTACCCGGTGGGAATGCATGCTTCATACTTTACCAGACGCCCGGCGGAGGAGGGGGAGTGACCACGACAAACCCACCTTCAATATTTTCACCACTTCCAGGCATACGACCGTTGACTCGTCATTTTAATAATGGATCGGCGGCAGGCGACCCCGTTGTTTAATGCGAATCGCAGCACGAAACCGGCCCATGATTGGAAACAGTATTCTTAAGGAAAACGCAGTTTCACGATCCCAATCCCTCGGACCCCTCGGATCGATGGGAAAGTCAACGATGTTCTGGTTGGTCGACAGGCACGCCCAAACAACCCGGCTTTCCCCGGGAACGACGACGAAGCCTTTCTTAGAACCCGTCCCAGTTCTGTCCTGCACACGTACGAGCGAGTTTCTTGAGCCGACTCCCGTTCGTCAACGCTCGAGGTTGGCGAAGCCTGTTCCGCAACTGTTGTACGCAATACCCGCCACCGAGCGCCCGCGTTCGTGGTTGTCCTCGACTGCGGAGCGACCGGTTTTCACGCATCCTCGTAGGAAGACACGGCACGAGATCGAGGACGATAAGCTTTGGACCCGAGACGTAATGTCTCTTTGGTCATTTTCTTTTGGTGCTGCTATTCTACGACTGGTCCCCCTTCGTTTCTTGACTTCGGGATATCTTGACAGCCACGATTTTGCCAGCTTATGTTCCGACCATCGAAAGTTTTGGGAAGCATCTTGTGCGTTGGGTCCTTCTGCATGTGCATGTTGCCTACCTTCTTTTTGCTTTGTTGAATTCCCACTGTTCCCAACAGCGTTTCTCCTCAATCAATGGTTGGAAAATTCCCCCTCAACATACCTCAAAGTACAGGTGTGGATATCACTCGTATGCAAATTGAATTTGAAGTATTAAAAAATGGTGAAGGCATGAATATCCAGTTGTATACGACTCTATATGCTGGTTGTAAGTCTATTGTGTATTGATTTCTCATAATTAAATCATAGACTAGCCAAGTAACTTTGTCTAGCTCAATGTCGCATGCATGTTGAAAAACAAAGTAGAAGCTCAATTGGTTCAAGATCAAAGAATGCTCGAACTAATCGGATAAAATCAAGTTAAAGACAATTATATCGTAGGTGCAGGGGATAGATTGGATTTAGATTTTTTTTTTCCAGTGGGGGCGAAATTCCTATCATGTATCTTCTTAATCAATTCATATTTATGTATTGCCTTAGCTGCTAAATTAAAACAATGGCATTTTCATTATTATGGAATTACTTATTGAGTTTCGTGAACTACATTTCTTTTTCTGTTGGATCAACCCCTAACTGAGTAAGTTTTGGATTTTAGTTATGAAGTCGATTTCTCACCTAATCAATTACCCCTACTTGTCAATAAACACACCCAATACGCAAAAAGAGGGGATAGGAAAATAATGCCTAAGTTAAAGGTTATTACTTCCTTGTTATCGAATTTTTTTTTTTCGGGTAAAAGGTAAAAGAAGGAGCATCGAATTTAAGTCCCATACAACAAAACAATCCGTTCAAATAATCCTTTTTCGCCTCCTTCAACAAATTTGACATTATAGCCTAACAACCAAATTATATCCAAAAACCACCGAATTGTATCTGGTATCTTATCCTAACCTCCAAGTCATCCGTGTCATATGACAAGTGGCTTTTTTTCGTAGGATCTACCAAAGCAAATAAATTCTCAATTTAAGGTTCTTTTTCCAAGTCTTCCACAATAAAGGCGTGCATGAGTCCTAGTCTAATTTAGAAACGGACTTAATTGGATCGCACTGAACCAAAAAAATCAGCCAGAGTATATTTGGGATTTTCATATGATGATGGCGAAAATTCCAAATAAAGCACCGTCTTGATCAATTTTCCAAATAAAGATCCTAAATGAACTTTGATCAAATTACCAAGTGGGCCCATTGCCTCAAAATAAGAACCTAAAGTGGTTGAATCAAATCTAAACAAGAACCGAGCTTGTTGGACAACCAAATATTCTTCGACCATCAAGCATGTGACATTTCTTACCAACAGAGTTTGACGTTTATCAAAAAAAATATACTCTAGGGAAAATTAAATCCTAAAAAAAAAAAAAAAAAACCCCAGGTTTTCTTCAGTCTTCCGTTCCTTATGCCTCTATCTGCAAAGTCAAAAACCGAAGTTCTCCCCATTCCTTGAATTCTTTGTCGAAGACCCAAGTGCTTGATTGAGGCGCAATTTTCAAAAACAAGAAGAAAACTAGATGCTTCTTTCTTTGTTTACGCCGAGACGACGGGCAATCAGTCTGACAATCGCGATGCCAGTCTAGCCGTCGAGCGAGGAGCGACGAGAATCGAGTCGTGACGATCATTGGGCAGTGATTTGGTTGAGGAGCAACAGGGGAGAAGAAAGAAGAAAACATAGACATCGAATTAATAACCTAAATTTAATTAATTTAGAATTTTCCTCTTTTTTTTTTTTCCAATCACAAATTTCTGACAAAATTACTATTTTAATCGCCAGAAAAATGTCTATCGTCAATAAGCCTCAACGGTAGCATTAACTTGATCACTTTACCTTATTCACACAAAAATTCACTTTGGCTCTTATTTGAAACAACGGCTAACTTCAAATCCTTATATTGATATGTTCACTTCGTGATCTTATTTATTCGGTAAAATAGGGATTTTTTTTAGCCCTTATTTCAAATTTTCCCCCGATTTTATTAATAGTAAAACCACAATAAATAACACTATCGGTTTCAAGATGAACATGATCAACTTTCTATAATTGGAGCATTCAAGTTTCTCATGATGAAACCGATCATCCCTTAATGAACAAGCATGAACCCTGCTAATCTGAACGCTGTTTTGGGGTTAAAAACGAATAGATGCTTGGCGTATCGTACCTTCGAAAGCCAAAACCTTTAAAAATAAAAAATAAAAAATATTAATTTATAGGTCTCCAATCAAGGATTTCTTTCCCATTTAAATCGTGCTCCACACGTTCTTTAGGTTCCTCGCACGCTGTCCCCCTCCCCAACTACCTCCTCCGCTTACGAAAAGCGGTGGAGTAAACGAAGACTCATCCCGACTTTCTCCCATTGTTTATGGAAAGTGCCCGAAATTGGGAATTCAAAAGATTTGAAGTAGTCAATAATTGCAAATACTGGTTTTGTTATTTATTTTTCATTTCCATAAATGATCGATATTGCTATCTGAACCGGTAAAGGGAAAGCACATTAATTTACAAATAAAAGCAAATATTCCTTCTTTTCGCTTTTCCCGTCGAGAATATTTACAGGAATAGGGAGAAAGAAAAAGTGGAAATCCAAGCATTCACGTTCATCAGACCAGACGCTTTCGTCGACATCATCGTCTCCAAGGAAACAACCCCGAGCATTGTCGCCCCGCAAAAATTCAGCTGATACAGAGGACCTAAAAAGAAGCCATAAAAGAAAAAAGAGGAAGAAAAAAGAACAAGGTGACTCTTCAAAGTTGCAGAAGTGATTCACGCATCATCGACCGACCCAGAACAATATCTAACAATGAAAGGACGTGCTAGCATGTGATAATAAGAAGAAAATCGTGTCCGTGTGATCAAACCCTGAAGCACCACACGTGGTGGTGGTGGTGGTGGTGGCCGTGGCCGTGCCCGCTGCCGTGAGAGGAGTGGTGGTGGTGGTGGTGGAGGGAGCTCTCCCGGTCGATGGACTCCTGGACGGAGCGGAACTCCTCGACCTGGCAGGGGATGGTGATGGGCCCCTTCTGCTCGAACCCGAACTCCTCCTCGGCCTCCTTGAGGAGCTCCACGAACCGCGGGTGGTTCACGTACATCACGGGAATCACGAACCTCCTCCTCTCCTCCTCGCCCTGCCCCACCATCACCGCCAGGCACCCCTTCGGCACGTCATGCTCGTGCTGCTGCTGCTGCTGCTGCTTCTGCTGCTGGTGGTAAGGCAAGTGCAGGTGGAAGAACAGCTTGTCCCCGCTTCCCATTAGGGAAAAACAAAGAAACAAGCCAACACACAGGGCGAGAGAGAGAGACAGAGAGACGGAGATGGAGGGACTGATGTCAGAGGGAGGCGGCGAGAGAGAAGGGCCAAGGGTCGGAGGAGGAGATGGCCAGCTGGAAGAGGGTGAAGGAGGAGTCGGTGAAGGATCTGGGGATGTTGCTCATGGTAGGCGACGATGACCGATCAGCATGTGGGGGTGGGTTGAGAGATGCAGGGAGGAGAGGTTTGGCGGAGGAGGCGATGGCGGACTTTTATAATGGAGGGGAGAGACGGTCGACGGAGCTCGCGTCTGCGTTCCCGTTCGGGCCGTGTAGGGTCTGCTCCGTTTGCTTTGCTCTTAGCTTTGCTTATACACAAAGGATGAGGGAACAGTCAATATCTCGTGGGGGTCATTAGTGCGTGAAGATCAAGTGGTTCTGGTCGCTGCGCCTTCTCTCTCGCGCTCGCTCAGAAGGAGATGAGATAAGGATCGTTTTTCTTTTTTTTTTTTCTTTTTTATTTTTTTGGCTGCTTCGCCGGGCCTGGCGCGATTTGTGTGGATTTCTCTCAAAGCTTCTCCGTCGTCTTTTGACTGCTTTTATTCCCTAATTATGCTTCTGGGACCCAGCTCTTTTGAAATTCAGAAACTTCCCACGAGATTACGATCAAATTTTGAAACTTTTAAAAGTACAATCAAGCAGCTCTGCTAATACATGTTAAATTAGTATTGGATTTTATCTATGCGTAAGGGGGAGACCTGCGGCATAAAATAATAATTATGTTTGATAACACCTTAAAGTGGAACGTATGGCCTGAAATCCATAACTGTAAATATAAAAAGGATTTAATTGTCTCTTTATATACACTTAACGCATTGGATTCCCCTTCCTAGAAATTGTAACACGTTGTATTCCCCTTCCTAGAAATTGTTCCCATATAGACCTTGAATAGTAGTAGTCTATATCCATGCGGTCGCCACTGCTTTTTTCTATTTTATTCCTCCTTTCCTATTCCACTTTGAAAATTATGAAAGGAGAAATAGGGCATTTTTATTTTTATTTTTCACAAATAACCATTTATATTTCAATTAAATAAAAAAAGATAAATGGGGACACGATTTTCGTCGCACAAACTTTATATTCTCACTAAAAATTCATGTTAGGAACACACTCTCGATATCTCCATGAATTTAATTGAAAATATATTATAAATCTCAAATTATTTCCACTGTGATATAAGTAACTCCAACTTTTTTGCGTCACCAAAACTTTAAATTTGTCGATTGCAATGGAAAATACATTTATGAAAAGGTCGAGTTAGTTGTGTCACGTAGATAAAAATTTAGAGTTTTAAGTGATATAAAAAAGGAAAAAAAAGCACAAAAATCCCAAACTTTTGTCGAAAGTAATAAATTTATTCCAATTTTTTTTTGTAATATGAAAAATCTCGAATTTTACCAATCGTGATAAATTTATCCCAAAATTTTTTGTCTAAAAAATCTTAAATTTACATCATTGTGATATATTACGTATAAAGCATTTTTGAATTACTTTACTTTTATTTTTTTTCTAACTTCTTTTCTTCCCTCGATTGGCGACCAATGGAGGGAAAGTGACGTCGGCTGAGGTTGCTAAGGCCTGCCCTTCAAGATGTTGGGTGAGGGTTGGCTAAGGTGACCCTCACTAGTGTCGGTGAGGGCACTGCCAGGCCCTCATTTGGATCTAGCAAGGAGGCCCTCGCCTGACCTTAGAGTGCTAGCCCTCATCGGACTTAGCTGCATTCTCATAGTAGAGGAGAGAATAGAGAAGAAAAAAAAAAAAGGAAAAAGAGGAAGCGAAAATGCGCTGTGAGGTAAATGTCACAATTCTGAAATTTAAAGATTTTCACGTTACAAAAAAAGTTTGGGTAAATTTGTCATTTTGGATAAAATTTGAGATTTTTGGTGGTATTTTTCAATAAAAAAATCCGAAATATTTTTTTATATTAACTCTAATCACAGTACATAGTAGAAAAATATATATTTTTCACATCTTAGGAATATTGCCAAGAAAAAAAAATTGAATTGACTTGCAAGTTTCGTCGTCGATCTCCAACTAGAAATTTCTCTTAATTTCATGAATTGACTTCACACTTCTTTTTTAAATGACTCGAGTTTCGCATCAGCATGACTCCTAGAGCGGGTACGTAAGATTATTGTGCGGACTTGCCCCTAGTAGAACCTCAAGCTCGTGGACCCCGCGGCGAGGACACGTGGACAGGGAGAGGGTGGGAATGCGTCGCCACGTCGGCTTGCGGTGGGGCCCGGGCGATGATGATGATGGGGAGCTGACCGGCACGTCCCGTCGGCACACGTCAGCATGGAGGGGTGGCCGCGGGGGGGGACCTCGCCCCCAAATGGCGCGCCTGATGAGTGATGATAACCAAGAAAGTCTTCGGCGCAAAATAAAAATAAATAAATAGAGACGTCAGGGTCGGGGTCGGCAACAGCTCCTCTTAACTTAATCCCAACGTTTTCATCATTTTCCTTCTTTCTTAATTCCTCCCCTTTATCGACCAAGAAAAAAAAAAAGAGAATTCCTCCCTCTTAGCTTAAAAATCCGTCGCAACACGACAAAGAAAAAATATTATATTTAAATATTTAAGTATATAAAAATATTTATACCATTGCAAGTACACGTAACATCAATGCAATCGATTGATATTTTAGGGAATTCCAAATTCTTTTCAAGATTATGAAAATTTATCATAAAAGTATAATTTAGTCTTAGACTTTTTAAAAGTACAATTAAATTTTAAAATTCATCATATTAATCCAAACAAGTCTCTTCATAAAATGGACTTTTGAAAATGTTAGCATTTGATTGCTTTTTTGGAAAGTTTTATAATTAATTGTATTTTTTTTAAAGTTTTGAAATTTAATTATACCTTTGTGATAAATTTTAAAATTTTCAATATACTTTTTTTTATCTTTTCTATAGATGTTTTATTTTTATTTTTAACACCTCCTAGCAAAATCTTATTACCAACTTCGAATTGAATACCGGGTCAGTGACAAAATCATCCTCGATTTTCATCTTTTTTCTTTTCCTGACCGAATGTGACGCCGCAATCAACGGAAGAAATTGCCATTGGAGCAAAAATTTACAAGAATAGTCGTAGCGTAGATGGTGGGAAATTACAACCACCTGATGATGATCTTCTAAATTAAAATTAAATTTTAGATCTTGAAAAGACGGTACGTTAGATATGGTGAATCAGCACTTTATAAAGAAGAAGTGAGGTCGGAGTGATTTAGATCCAATCGAAGTGACTTATTTTTAGTTTCCTTTAATTTGTCGAGATTTCTACCCTAATCGACTTACGCGAAATTGGTCATCTCATACTAGCAAAATATGACGTGATTTATGGATTCGAACCTATCGATGAACGCCCTTGCTCAGCAATTGATTAAGGAGAGCTTATGATGTTTGACGCGGCTGACGACGCAACTTGACGTTTCGGGAGTCAAATCATTTGTTATCCGTTGTACCTAATAAGCGGACGATTGTTGACAAGACCTCGTGAAATATTAATGCATCTTTTGACTCCAATTTCAAGAAAGAACAAACGAGGATCCTTCTCAATAGAATTTTCACGGAAACATCATCCCAATAATGATTGGATTATTATGTCAACGATTTTTATGAGAATTGGTCAAATGATTCACAAAAAAACTTAAAATCAAAACGTGTAGAAAGATGTTAAATCCACGATTAACGATTAACATCTATCAATAAATTCAAAACCAATCAAATAATTTTCCATCAAAAACTTCACTATTTTTTTTAGATAGATTCCTTTTATCTTAAGCTGATCTGATGTTGCTTTTTGATATATTCAACATCATTTAATTTATCTATTTAAGTGAACCGTGGGGTCGTTACTCGCCCACAAAACGGGACGACCCGGAATAAAAAAGGAGAAGTTTGTCAAAAAGCAAATGATAAGCTGAGCCACTCCCCCTCCACTTTCAAATTTTATTTTTCCTTTAATTTCTTTAATCGAACGCTCTCCTCTCTTTAGTCTTTATGACTAGGATATAGATCCCCCCAAGACATTAACCCTGTTAGACAAAATCTAAGTATCGATCTTTTTCCCTACGCCGGGGTTTTCCTCAGTGTTTTACGAATATCGATCCTTTTTTTTTAAGCGACCTTGTTTCCGTACAACGGCACAAAGGTAACTCCGTGAATAGCAATGGAAAATCCACCACCTCGACGTTATACTTAAGCCCACTGTACTGGCTCTAAAATTTCCTCTTCAACTGCGTTAAGGTTCAAACTCCGAATCTCTGTTTGGCGTCTAAGCTCTTAATAAAGAATCTTGCGGTGGTAATACCGATCCTGTTCGAATTTGCTTTTTCGAGTTAAATTTGCACACAAACGATGTCCATCGAGTAACTCATTAATCATCGATGGCAAAGCTATGGCATCGATTGCATTCTATATGGATTCACTTAGATCGGTCATCAATAAACTTTTTCACGCACGAGGAAAACATGATTGGAAATCCACACTTGAGTTTATAGAGAAATAAGACCGAAATGGCATGTCGACTTGACAGAAGAGACGCGAGTCGACATCAATTAATTTTTAGTTGAGATTAGGATCAATATCACGAAAAATCTCAAATCGATCTACGTACGAGCAAATTTGATCAAAAATTAATTTTTTGATCGTAAAAAAACCTCAAATTAGTATGTACATGATAACTTTACCCCCACTAATTTTTTTAACCACAAATAATATCAATTATGATAAATTTATCTCAAACTAATTTTTAAATTAAAAAACCCCAAATTAATGTATATCCTCTGTTAAATTGAATTAATACAGAAAAATCATAAAATCAATACGCTTTCGTGACAAAATGAGGTAAAACCCTAAATTAATATAAATCGTTACTAACGCGTATTATTTAACTTTTAGTAATTTGATAGTAAATTTTAATAAAAATTGCGGATAATAAATCTTGCGAAGTGTAAGTTTGAATTTTCGTTGAAAAATTAATTTAGAGTAAATTTATGACGAATATCTTAATTTGGAATTTCGTGGTATCAACCTTGAAATGACTCTATAATTGTGTTGAGCATCCTGTAACGATGCGAAATGATAAGAATTGCCAAAGTGGACCTGTGAGTTTGATGGATGGGCCCAAAGAGTTGGATTCGCATCAGGACCACTTTTAGCCCCGTTCCCATCAATAGCAAATCTATCGCTTAGATTAACGTGAAAATGGCGACAGGTATAATCGATGATGATAAATGGTAAAGATTGATAGTGGGTCTTTAATGAATGCTTCCTAACATAAAATGGATATACATTTCCCAAGGCAAAAACGACAGTGTTTTCAAAATGATAATTATTATACATCTAAGTTAACTTACTCTTAGGTATCGTCCACTTTGAGATCACCCATCATGATAAAAGACGCTTTTTTATGAGTGATTCAAATTTAGCATTTATCTTAACAACGTCAATCTCTATAACAAGTTGGTCATAATTCAAAAGGTTATTCTTTCCATTCAGGTTATATTGAAAACCTCAAACATTCCTTACCCTAGTTGGATCGGTCATCATAGGCTTGCCAATTTTCACGAGGTTCGTCCCCGGACAACACGACTACTAGAAGAGGTATTATCGCTTTGATAACATATTGCGACGCCCTATGTTAACTCTTTAGCTATTCTCACTTTGATGCGTTCCTCACTAAGCATTATGGTTTTCCTTTGGCATACGAGTGGACTAACGTTGGATTTCCAATACTAAACTTGTCATTTTATCAAAGGCGCCTCTTATGAGTTAATATATCCGAAAACATTAATGCGTTAGTTATTTAGTTTTGTGGGAGTAACTTGTCAAAGTCGTTGTCGGCAAATACTCATCCTCGATCGGGCTAGATTGTTACAACAAAAATTCTTTATTTGGATGTTTAATTATTGCCTCGGACTCTGATTAAGAAATCTATATGGATAAAGATTAGTGTTGAATATTTTGACGAGTGTGTAATGTAGTTATGGAGAATTTAGAGGATACTCGCGGCATTTCTAAAATACTTATTATCAAATGTATATGGATAAAGATTAGTGTTGAATATTTTTGACGTGTAATGTAGTTATGGAGAATTTAGAGGATATAAGCGTACTGTTTAGTCTTGTATATCGTCGGTCAGTAAGTTGATTATTTTTTTATATAACATTTTTGAATTAACTCACGGCAGCGTGGTGTCATCTTTGATCTGTCCATACCGAACCTTACGGTTTTTTTTTTGGTTTTTGGTGTAAGCGCTTTTCTAAGAAGATGTTGTGAGTTAATTTCAATTTTTACACACATACATCTCAAAATCGCTTACTCATGTTAGGTGCATATTCGGTTTATTCCAGCTTCTTTCGCCATCCTAAAGGCCTGTTAGGAGTTGCTTCTTGTTCAAGTTCTCTAGCCCCATGGACCACCCGCTGCTCTTGTTGGATTAGGTCATTACCAGAAGTGAGAATGCTCTGGCCTCTCCATCCTACCAGGATGTATCGGCTAAATTTGCATACGCTACGAAGCAGGCGAAACCAAAATCGCAATGACAAATGACCATGTTCAGCCGGTTCCATTTCTTCATCACAACAAACAACCGTTTTCGAAGGACCTCTCTCGATGAATTTCGGCCGGCCCGCCGCCTTCCTTCTAAGCCGGCGGATCACCGGCCTCGGCGTCGCCGCAATCTTGAAGCGTTCGTATCATGATGCATCTAGTCCTGTTTAGAATTTCAAATCGGATCCACGCGGTTCATACCAAATCGATCCGTCCTCGTCACCGCGCGATATTTCGAGCGTCGAATCGGGCAGCCCCGTGGTGTGGTGGATAAACTGACATCCGGCAGAAGCATCCCCAAAGCGAAAAAAGTACGAAAAGCGACGGCCGTCCCCGGCCCCTCCGGAGGCCACCTAGCAGATCCCGACGGGGACGCGCCACCACCATCAAGCCACGCCCGACAAGCAAATTGCTAGATCAGCCTTCTCGGTCAGCTCTCGAGGTCCCCCTCTCCTCTCCTGATTTTGACCCGGAATCGATGGCGAATGATATTCTAAATCGCACGATAGAAATTCCAAAACCGGGCCGATGTGAAGTCAGCTTTCGTCCCGGGCTACTGACCCACCGCGGCGGCGACGACGACGACGACGATGGCGATTGATTATGATTGCGAGCCGCTTGCTTTCTTCAATGGCACTTTCTCTCTCTCTTTCCGAGGGTAAAGAACGCGAACTTGGACATGGTTCTGAAAACGACAAATCCGACAAGTCGTTTGTCGCCATTAGGCGACCGCGAAAGGACCGACTGGTGAGTTGGTGCGAGGACTGAACGATGAGGAGGACGCCGCCTTCTCCGTTCCCCGGCGATGACCGGGGGACGAAGAAGATGGTCCTCTGCGTGACGCCTTCGATGGAGGTAGTGAAAGGAAGATGATCATTTTTCGCCCGTGACTAGCCGGTCTTGCGAGATTCAAGTGGCATAATGCGACAGAACCTCACGGAAGTCGGACAAGGATGGATAGGCAGCGAGACCGAAGTAGAAGAATTCTAGCGCGGGGTCGCGTCCCTTAGCGGGCTGGATCCTTATCCTTTCGGAAACGTCGTAATCTTGCGATTAGGTGAGACGCGACTGTTGGGTAAATCCACTTTCAACGTGTACTGGCCAAGTGGCCTCTTTACCCGCTGGAGTTCACATTGAGCTGGTGCCGATCGATTCGTTTCTTACTATTTTCATCGCGGTCCGTCTCCATTCTCTTGCCTCCGTCGGCATCATGGGCGACGAGGGGAGGAGGAGATACGCGTTAGCTGACGAGTTCGAGGCGCAACTTTTCTTCGATTAACTTTTTAACTCTCCCGGATCGAACTCGACACCGATCGTACTTTAAGCACTTACCCTTTCCGAGAAACAGGAGATGGACTTGGAGTTCGACGTAAAGATCCCGTCTTTGATTACAGAAAAAACATGCTCAAAGGAGGAATGATATTTTTGCTGTTTCCATGGTGGTGATAAAAGCTTTGATTTTCCTTTTCAATGACGTAGCTCAAGAGGCCGATCATCGACAAGGAGGTCCAACTATTAGCACCGGAATGGAAAGAAGAGGGAGATAGATAGCGACTACCACAAGCTACATTACAAGGATTAACATAAGCAAAATTACTGCAATACGATATTGACCCGATTGGCTTTGGATGATAAAAAAAACAATTCTATATTCAATCACACGTCTTCGTCCCGGAAAGCAATGATCCAAATCATGTCAAGGAGCTATACTCCTAAGCCCACGTTAGCCCGCACTCTTCTCGAAAGACATATCAAATCAATACACTCACTCTCTCTATTAATATTCAATATCTGCATAATTTCTTCTGTCACTGCCCAAGACCTTCTGTAGCACTAAGGGGTGCTGGAGATGGAGAAGAGTGAGAATTGCACGGCCGGGAACATGAAGAAGAAGAAGGGCAAGAGCAAGAACATGAAGAAGGGGGTTCAGCGACGAGCAGATCAGGCTGCTGGAGACCATGTTCGAGTCCGAGGCAAAGCCAGACCCCAGGAGGAAGATAGAGCTCGCGAGGGAGCTGGGGTTGGAGCCCCGGCAGGTGGCGATATGGTTCCAGAACAGGAGGGCTCGGTGGAAGTCGAAGCAGGTCGAGCAAGAGTACAAGGTGCTGAGAGCCAGTTACGAGAAGCTGTTGGCCGAGTTCGAGTGTTTGAAGACAGAGAAACAGGATTTGGAGAAAGAGGTAGCACTAATTCCCCTTTTTAATTTAGTTCCTGCCAAACTGCAGTTGATCCTTGTGATTATGGTCCTGAAGAAATCACATCAGGACAGAATTTGGAAAAAGTAAAGACATGGGTTGTTCGTACTTCCACTCATACTTCATTTCTTAGGCAATGATTGATGAAAGCGAAAACTAAAAATGATTTCAATTTTAGGCATTAGATAGATTCAGCAGGTACTACGACCACACAAGTTATCGTTCATTCCACAGTGCTTTAGGAACAAGTTGTTCTGGACAAAGATACAAACTTCATAATGACAACTTTCTTTGGTCATTTACAGTTGCAGAAGCTGAGTGGCATGTTAGACAAAAACCATGGTGGGGGCAGGATCTGCAGGGAGACTAGCAATTTAGAGGATGAAGATACTGATTGCAAGAATGAAGCCAACCCGTTTGGGCCACACGAATCTTTTGATCAGAGTTTGATTGTCGCCTCACCCGACGACCAATTAAACGAGACAGAGAAGTCGTCGGAAGATGTGCGGGAAAGCCGGGACGAAGAAAATTGTTCGGTGGCATTGCCAGAGAAGTGGAGCAACTTTGGTCCGAGCGACATTTTAGACTATTCTTGCAGCAATGGGCCGCCGTGGTGGAACTTCTGGACCTGAGAAGGGGTGCTGCCTAGGCAATCGAACTTTCGGAATTCAGTGTATACATGAAATCGACTTGCATCGGGGTCTCAGCAGTAGCTAGAACATTGTACAGAATGGGGGTAGCCGGTGGTGTAAATGGTCCTGCTCGAACAGAGACGAAGAGACCGCTCGGTACTAGAGGTATCACAGACGAGGAAAGCAATGAAATGAATTTCAGTAAGAGCTTGAGACATGGAAGTTCTTTTGTGATGGTAGTACAGTGGACATGTAAAGACATGTTAGACGTATTTGAATTAGCGGTTGGTTCTTGCTGTTTTCTGCATGTATTTCCTGGCTGCCACTACCGTGCCGCTAACCTAAAGAATCCCCAATAATCAATGAACAGCGTTAGGGGTACCATTCTTTAACTAAATTTGATTTACTAGACGACGCGGGCATCCATTGCAATTTATTCTGGTGAGCCTAAGTTGAATCATTCCTGTGCATTCGATTCGATCCGGTGAGTTACCAGCGATCCATGGCCGATGTTCTTGTGGCCGGTTTTTACAAGCGTTTGTCTAGATCAAAACCCAGGTTTGAGTATTCTCTGTTTCGAATCAAGCCAATAACGCAGCTTTGGATCTGGTTAGGGTCCTCTTTACTTGTAAAATTTACCCGGAGTTGTCTCTCTTGTTCTCGATCTAGTCTTTAGACTGCCGCCTTCGCCGGCATGATAACAATGCTTACGTGGCAATCTTTAATGTTGTCCTAGACACTACTGGAATCACTCGTCCTACCTCATCATGAGATAGATCAAATTAGTAAGTTAGGGTTTTGACTCTTCTTTTTTAAATCTTGCCAAACTCCCACTTTCAACTTTCTTCTAATTCAAAACATTTAAATAATTTCATAGGAATTGAATACCCACGTAAAGAATCCTCTTTCTTTTTCCTCCATATTTTTTTTTCAAAATTCAGATGATACTTTTAAATTTCTAATTTTCTCCTTATCTATATTGGCGAGGATAAATCTTCTGAAACCGACTTAAAGATAAATAGGAAATAAGGAATTTATAATTATTTTAAATAGCGGGATAATTATAAGTTATCTTACAAAACTCATGGAATCTTGGTAGAATCCTAGTGTTTTACGATTACTAAATTAGGAAACTTCTTCGTTGGATTCTCTCTTTCATCAAGAATCGCCGCTAATAAGTTTCCAGTTTCCGAGTTCTACTCTGCTTAGACTCGGTTCTACTCGGGCTTATCTGAAAGCTGCAACCATAGGCGCATTGCGATCGATTCAGAAGCGTCGCAGAAGAAAAGATCGTTCCGAAGAGATTATCTTGCGTCGAGAAGAGGACCGTCTTCGATGGAGGGTTGGATGGAACAGGGTGATTGGCTGCTGCGCCCCGAAGACTTCGCGGGGCACCCGGTCGGCGATACGTTCGAGTCGATGCTGACGGCGCTCGGCCGCGTGGCTCGAAGCAAGCTCGAGAGAGAACTGTCGTCCCGCAGAGGAGGAGAGGGCCGCGGACCGGCGGCTACTGCGACGGCTTCGACGGGTGCGCCGAGGGAAGGAGAAATTATGCGAAGGCACGGATGGATCAGCAAGTTGGTCGGTGGTAACACGCTAAGGGTAGGAAGAAAGAGGAAGGCGATGGAGGAAACGCTATCTGGGGAGGACGTGCAGCAGCGCCGTCGTCGACGTTCCGGGAAAGAAGCTGTCGAAGAGGGCAGCATCGGCTTCGCGACCGAAAGCCGCGACGAGGAGTGGAGCTCGAGAGAAGAGAAGAGTCGCGGTGCTAGGACGAAGGTCCGCCTCAACGCGAAAACAGGAGAGGGAAGTAGCAAGAAAAGCAAGGGGAGTTCGCCGGCCCCCAGCATTCCGCCGGCGGACATGCCTCGAGAATTCAAAGACCGGATCGATCGGATGGGCGGCAAAGAGGTCAAGCTGGTGATCGAGAAGGAGCTGTCGCGGACGGATTTGGACCGACACATATGTCGCGTGTCCATCCCCAAGAACCAAGTCCGCGACCTGAGCTTTCTCAGAGACGAGGAAAGCCGAACCGTGGAAGCGCAGACGGCGCTGGACGTGAGCGTGATCGGCCCGAGGCTATCGCAGGTGTTGAAGTTCGCGCTGGTGGAGATGGGCAGTCGGACCAAGGCGAAACCGTCGCTGATATACAACTTCAGGTCCGGTTGGAACAATTTCGCGGTGGAGAACGGGCTGAGAGTGGGCGACAGGATTCAAATCTGGTCGTTCCGAGTCGATTCCGACGAGTGTCTCGACAGGCTTTGCTTCGCTCTGGTCAAACTCGGCGACGATGAATGGAACGGCAGCGGAGATGCTGGCCACAGCGGCGGTGGCAGGAGTGATAGCAACGACAACGACAATGGCGGCGGTCCAAGCTCGATTTCCGGTGGCTCAAGTTCGGAGCACGGAAGCAACAGTACCCCAGAGAAGGACTAGTCTATCCGTGTCCGTACAACTTCAATTTTGCGTCTATTTTTTCCAGTCAATTTTGAACTGTAGCCAGCATTATTTGGTTAACATATATGGGTGTGGCGATTTGATCTTTCCTGGGAAGTGTTTTCAGGATGTAATTACACTCACTTTTCGTTGGTATGGAAAATAGCATTATGGCGCGTATTTGCTAAACTCAATGCGTTCTTATTCCTTACTCTTGTGCATCTATTAACTTTGATCGATCGAGACTACCTTAAAAAGACATGCATGATAGCACCATGCAATGTTAAAGGGGAAAGATCTCGAAAGGAAAAAGAAACAAACGCTCGATTTGGCACGGTCGAAAGATGACATTGTCGCCGTTAAAGTTGAGCACACGATCATATGTCTCTAAGTTACATATAATCACTATGCATTAAATGAAGAAGCACTCTCGTCTTTCTTGTTCGGTGCCCGTCGATCCTACGATTTCGAATTAAATTGCTTGGTCTCTATGCAAAGGGACCGACTTCATAGAAAAAAACAGGGACAGAATATCATTTGACGAACCCATCCTTGTAAATATCCAACCGAACTTGCGCATCCCCGTTTTCTGACCACACAACGAAAGCAGAGCATGCAGCGGACGACGAGCTGAGCAGAAGAAGAGCAGAGAGCAGCCGCGGGGATGTTAATGGCGTCCTCCGCCTTGACATTGTCAACACCCACGGCGTATTTCACTCCTCAAAGCGACGCCTCTGTTCCTTCCTCGCTCTTCAAGTCCCTGAAGCTCCCTCCTTTCTGGCCATGGCAGAGTCAGAAGAAGGTAAGCGCGACGCGGCGCGATGCCACGCTGACCCTTTTCTTTTCTTTGAGAAATTGTTGAAGCGTTCGAAATTGGGTGTGCGGGAGTAGGTGAAGATGGGCCCGCTGAGCGTGTCTCCGATGGGGTTCGGGACGTGGGCGTGGGGGAACCAGCTCCTGTGGGGTTACCGAGAATCGATGGACTCGGATCTCCAAAGGGTCTTCAATTTGGCCGTCGAGAATGGCGTCAATCTCTTCGACACGGCCGATTCTTACGGCACCGGGAGGCTGAACGGGCAGAGCGAGAAGCTCCTGGGGAAGTTCATCAAAGACCTTCAAGGTCTCTCTCTCTCTCTCTCTCTCTCTCTGTAGAATAGATGAAAGTGGACTGTAGAACTTTGCACGTTTGAGGGGAATGAATTGCTGTGCTTGAATTAGTGAAGCTTTGAGAGTCTTGTGATAGCTGATTTCCTGAATTGAGTGATTGCTATTGATGGGTCAGTAGAAGGTAGAGACCAAATGTTCTTTCCATTAAAATGTGAAACTGCATGAAATCGTCTTAACTGCAATATTGAGAGGGATATCAGCTCCATGTAAATATCAAAATACCATCTCGCTTGCGGATTGCTTTGTCACATGGAAATCTCAACGGAAGTTCCTCGAGAATGCTTTGCGCCATTTAGTTCTTTTCCTTATTCAGTTCATCCAACTGGTCGAATCACTTCCATTCATTCGCAGGGAAAGAGCAGGGACAAGATGAGATCGTGATCGCCACAAAATTTGCTGCCTACCCCTGGCGGCTTACGCCCGGTCAGTTCGTGGATGCATGCAAGTACGTTGTGCTCACTTTTATGCTCTGTGAAAAAGGCAATGCTCGTTTTTTCGACATGGCAACTCAAAGGATGAGGGAGCAGGGATAGAGAAGGAAGCCCCGGTCCTCTCCGTATTTCGGCTTCTGAAGAGGAAGCTTGACGAGTATGTGGATCATTTCAGGGCCTCCATGGAGCGATTGCAGATCGAGCAAATTGGAATCGGACAATTGCATTGGTCAACTGCAAATTACGCACCCCCTGCAGGAGTTAGCCCTGTGGGATGGTTTGGTGGCAATGTATGAAAAGGTCATCATGATTCGCTCTAAGCCGTGAAATCTTTTCGCTGTTGTGTAGTATTTTCGAGTGCCGACAATTTGCCGTGGTGATTTAGGGTCTAGTCCGAGCAGTCGGGGTGAGCAATTATGGACCGAAGCAGCTAGTAAAGATTCACGAGTACCTCACAGCCCGAGGCGTTCCTCTAAGCTCTGCTCAGGTGAATGCAAAGCTCTAGACAGAAGTTAATGCCTTTTCAAGTTGTCGTCTGTTAAAGCTTTTCCAAGATGGCTTGAGGAGCTCAGCTGCTGTAGCAATCGGCTCTCTTTGACCTTGGACCATAACTGCATCTGTGCTTGCAGTTAAGTTTTCATTGCTGAGCATGGGAGAAGATCCAGTTTGAGATAAAGGAAATATGTGACTCTTTGGGGATCCGTTTGATTGCTTATAGTCCTCTGGGACTTGGAATGCTGACCGGAAAGTACACACCTTCCGAACTGCCGCGGGGTCCTCGGTATGGAAGTTCGTACTTCAGCTTAAGATGTTGTGGTGAATCGATTTGGGTCCATTTGAAATTGCCCTCTTTGCAGCTCTCTGCTTGTCTTCTCATGGTGTGATTGTCTATTCATCGCAGTTCATTCCTGTTCCGACAAATTCTTCCTGGACTGAAGCCCTTGTTATCTTCTAGAAGAAATTGCTCAAAGGCGGCTAAAAACCATACCTCAGGTAAACGGATTTTGATCTTCCTTCTTGTGGGAGATAGCCAATCTGGCTTCTCAGAAAAGGTTGTACAAGTACTTAACGTCTCTTTTCTTTACTGCTCCTGTCCTCTGACCTTATCCCGATATTCCTTAGTAGTTGGTTGAGTGTGAGATTGGTTCCGTGAGCAGGTTGCTATAAACTGGTGCATCTTAGGGTGCAATTCCGATACCAGGAGTCAAGACAGTGGACCAGGCCGAGGAAAATTTGGGCGCTTTAGGGTTGGCGTCTCAATGCCAGCGAGTTACTTCAGTTAAACGCAGCGGAAGAGTCTCCCAAGAAAATGATCCAGAACATTTTCCAGACGAGGTGGAGAGAAACTCAGAAGTAAGGAGCCACGGAACAGCACCCTTAGCGATAGCATCTGCTCTTCTGAAGTTGGATGGTCTAAAGGTGATCAAGCACAGGAATTTCTCGTTGAGATAATAGAAAGGAAATCGTAACGAGCTTATATCAGCTGTAGCTGATGAGATACCGACAATGGCATCAATGTTGACAGGTAGAAGAAACTTTCAAACGAGTGTCATGCCCGCTGCTGTCTTTGCTTGTTCTGAGCAGTGGCAGTGCCTCTATATATGGCATGTTTATTTGCTTAGGGGCCCCCTTTGTACGAGGTACGCGGGGGTGCGTGTCCCTCTTACCTTCAAATTTTTTTTTCTTCTGTTGGCACAACCTTTCATGTTGGAAATACTTCACGAAGCAAATAATAGATTTTCACTTCCGAATGTGCTTTATGGTTGTATGGTTCTCAATATTCATTATTCATATTGGTAATAACGATAATCTCCAATTGCAAACAAAATTCCGACAAATAGAACAGAAGGGAGATCTTGGATTGAAACTAGCAACATGTCGAATCAAATTTCGAGAAGATGCAATGTTCTAAATGCTGGGCACAAATGTATTGCCAATACTAGTAGTACTGGTAACCCAAAAAGGTTCTACTTCTCACAATATCTATCAAA
Source organism: Eucalyptus dawsonii (assembly GCA_016097615.1). NCBI lineage: Eukaryota > Viridiplantae > Streptophyta > Magnoliopsida > Myrtales > Myrtaceae > Eucalyptus > Eucalyptus dawsonii. Next base: position 6,739,383 of record CM027876.1, read on the forward strand.
AAACTTCAGCTTTAAAGTCAAAATCCACCAAACAAAAGAACACATGCCAAAGCCCTTCAAAATCAGCAATCTACTTGATCTTCTTCTTTGGCCTCAGCTGCAATTGATAAGTGAGACAGATATTTTAGCCCAGGAAGAAAGATGATATCGAGAGGGGCTGATGAAATAATAGACACCGAAAGCAACTGAATGGAGTTGTTAAATTATCTACCTGATTGCTGTGTCCACACTTCTTTTCCTGCAGTTGACAGCACGAGGGTGCAGGCGAGCATAGCATCTGTGGCCCAGAGGAGTTCAGCATTGAAAATTACCCAAATATGCATTATATCTTACAAAAGACTACACATCTAACTAAGGAAACTACATGGAAACATTCAACTAGGCCAATGAAAGTGGATAATATGCCGTCAATTTATGAGTTGACACTTCTAATAACCATCTTCACTAATGGAATGTCATTTAGCGAAGCAAGGAAAAGAAACTTAAAAATTTGATAGGTGAATTCCATCTTTTCTCCACAAAAAACAAGTACGATTATACATGCACATCATTTAGCAGCAGCATTTACTGTTTAAAATGTCCAAAGCATACTTGCATCAAGCAAATAATTTTGACATATATCTAGTGAATAAACAGTTGCAACTGTCGCATGAAAATATTATGCCATATGCATCTTGCCAAAAACGTTACTTACTTGCGGCAAATCATCTTGTCCTGGTTGTATTTTCTGGCCAATGCCATCAATGAGGGCTCGATAATGCCTCCTCGAAGCCTCAGAACCAAGTGCAAAGTTGACTCTGCACAATTCAACAATGAGGATAATTACTCACATTTTTTTTTTCAAAAACAAGCAGAAATGGCACTTGGCCATGATCAGAGAGACACCAACATGTGAGCCAGGATCGCAATAAATTTTTTGACTAGAATCTCTACGTACTCAGAACCATTTCTAAGCCTTATTATTGATTTCCGTGTTTTCATCGAGCTATGCATGATGACATTATTGCAAGCAAGCAAAAGAATCAGTTGCAAAACCAAGATATTGAATCCTTTTCTTGGCATGTTTGCAACACCAAGTGAGATTTTCTCGAAAAAGAAACCGCACATCCACTTTGTTATATCTGATCACTTGTTTTCAACCAACAACAGAGGTCCATTCCTCAAACACAACAGAGATTATAGCAGAATATATGAGGCCTGATTCGGAGCTTAGAACACTGCAATCATCGCACACCTAACAGATAAGATTCCACGCATCGATCCTCCATAGCTCGAGACCTCTAACAACCAGCTGAAGTTTCTTGAAGAACACAATCGCGCACCTCCTAACGAGCCAATTCTACTAAGCTACGATCTCGCCCTCTAAAAACGCAAAAATCAAGCTCAGGTTCGTGAGCAAACCTTCTGGATGTTGTAATCGGCCAGCGTGCGGCCATCCTCGAGCTGCTTCCACGGCGAAGATCAACCTCTGCTGGTCCGGAGGATTCCTGAAAGCGTTCAAAAAGAAAACGCGGGAACGTCAAGCGTCCGCACATACAGTAGCAGTAGCGATCGAGAGCTCGAGAATCGGGGAATCTGCGTACCTTCCTTGTCCTGGATCTTGGCCTTGACATTGTCGATGGTGTCGCTTGACCTCGACCTCGAGGGTGATGGTCTTGCCGGTTAGGTTTTCACGAAGATCTGCATTTTCGCGGCGGCCGAGAAGACGCTCTTTCGGTTTCAGCAACTACTGCTGGGAGGTTGAGCTTCCTTTTTTATACGAGGCGGTTGCGAGGGGGATTAGGTTTTTGGGAGTGGGCTCTGTTTGGTTCTTGGGTTTTGGATATTCTTAGCGAGGGATAGTGGGTTCTTCCTTTTCAAAGCCGCGCTAGGGATAAGAATAGATCGGTGGTTAACTAGCCCTTTTTTTAAAAAGAAATTCTCTAATTGTCAATTATTTGAATAAGCAAGGCAATGGTTTTTTCCTCAATTAAGTAAAAAATTAAGGAAAATAAAAATTGGGTCAGGGTGGAGATAAAATAGTCGAATTTAGACTCTCTCTTTTTTTTTCACTATAAGAAGAAAGTAGATTAATAATTAACTATTCATTTTTTTTTCCAACTTTTAATTTGCTGATTTTATAAATGATAGTGAACATTTTAGTTTGTTATCAATCACAATGCAATCAATTGAAAGATAAACTCTTTTTGTTTGTTTGTACAAGATATTTATCATTTGTTTGTGCAAGAAATCTTTGTCATATTATAATACTTCTAACCTATACAAAAGAAGTAGTAAATTCAATGACAAGGGCTATGAACTTTTAGGTGTTTATGATGCCCGCCGTTCTCCTATGAAAGGGTGCACTCGAGTTGCATTAATAAATGTTAAAAAAAAATCAAATATAGAGTAAATTCATCCTATTAAAAATATATGTAAATGAAAGAGACCAATAAGAACACATAACAACAAAATTACACGTTGCATGGAAATTGATAATGCAAAAGAGTGGTACACATTTACATGGAAGGAGAAAATTACTTAGAAATTTGGGCATTGTGAATCTAGATACCTAGGAGTTTCCTTAATTTTTTGATTTAAAATGCCTCTTTCTTTCCAGTAGCTCGGGAAGATCCAGAAGACTTGTAGTTAGTTCCAAAAATTAAAATAAAATATTAGAATTAACAGCTTCCCACGTCGCCAAAATTCTCGCCGGCCATCTCACCGTCCGTGTCGCCGGTGACGCCCTAAACCTCCGCCACCACCACCGAAAGTCAAGCCCCGCCCCCTCCACGTCGCCACCGAGCTCGCCAACCGCCCTTAAAATCCCCACTTCGCATGGCTTCCTCTCCTCCCTCCGCTCGTTCTCCGCCGACGCCGCCTGCTCCCTCTCCCTGCCTCGCGCGCGTCGCCGCCGCTGCTTCCGTCCCGATCGCCGCCGCGACGCCTGCCTTCTTCGCCAACTTCGGAGGCCTCTCCCTGACCGGCGCTCGCTCGAGGAACCTCGTCCCCAGGGCGAAATCGTCGATGGCCGGGACCGCGACCGAGAGCGGGAAGAAGAAGGTGGAGGTGTTCGAGACCGAGGAGGATCTCGCGGTTTCCCTGGCGAAGTACGCCGCCGATTTGTCTGCTAAGTTCGTCGAGGAAAGGGGGAGCGTTCAGCGCGTCTTGTCCGGAGGTTCATTGATCAAGCTTCTACTCAGGTTTGGAGATGATTTTCATCGATTCTTCTGCGTGTTTGCGTGAAAAACTTCCTGGGCTCCGGGAGGGAATTTATCTAGCTTTCGGTAGTTCAGTCACTCGTGGTAGGGAATTAGAGAGCTATTGCTAAACCGAAGGATTAGCGCGTTAGGAAGGAGGAGGAGAATTATGAATGAGGAAGATTACAACTTGGTGACGTTTTCGGGAGGAATCGTGGAAAAACGAACTTTTACAAGTTTATCTGGCAAAGTTCCTTTGAACTGCTCATGGAGATTTAGGCGACCATTTTGTTTAGCCTTTGGGGGATGGTTGAGCGAGTTTGGTGAGCAAAACTGGAGATTTTGGAAGCATGTTGCTTGACTAGGCACTGAAGTTGGGCTCTTTCAGCTTCAATTAGCTAATCATCTTGGCATAGAGAATTAGACTCGTCACTAGTTGGAGGTGGCTTCGTGATACCATTAGAGGGTCAAGATTGATTGTTGTTTGATCATGTGTCTTTGATTTACCTTACACATAGAAGAGCTTGGTTCATCGTGTGAGATGTATTACAGGAAACTAGTTGAGGCGCCCTACATTGATTCGGTGGACTGGTCGAGATGGCATGTTCTCTGGGTGGATGAGAGGGTTGACCTTTCTAAGGATCACGATGATAGTAACTTACAAGCTTGCTTACAATGGCTTTCTATCAAAGGTATGTCTATTTTTTCTAAAGGACCGGCAAATTTTAATGTCATTTACGTTTCTCCAAATGCCAAGGTCGTGTTATGAGGACGTGCGTGGATATGCTTGTTCCTGTTATTCCTCTTGCTAGATCAGCTGAGGACACGTCTCATCATTTAGATTGCACAGGAATTTAATGGCGTGTAGCTTTTTCTAAGGTTGATAGGGTACTTGTTGCTTTTGAGCTCTGTTACTTTGAGGTGCATTTTGCATTGAAACAAATCAAATGGATAAATTGGGATTGAATAAGGCAAAGCAAATCCCAATCTGCTTTTAAGTGGTCGTTACTCTGACCCATTTAAGAGAGCTCAGTCAACTAAATCAGGAGCACATGACTTTTATTGAGTCGATCGGGTGTATTGGTGCGGATGGAAGTGGATGTGATGCATCTTTGATGATATGTTGTGTGCTGGTTTCTGTTGTTTGTAGTTTCCAGACCTAGTTGTTGGCAGATGTCTACAGTGGTTTTGATCTGTTGGGGTCATCTGCTTTTATCTATTTGACCTGCTATCAATGGCTATCCAGGGGCTCCATCTTTTTTGTTTGATTGACTTATTCTTTGCATTTATTGTGAAAAGATAAAAGAAAAATCCTGTTCAGTCTCTAAGTTTGAGATGTATGAGAACAGATACAGCGCATTTCTGGCTGTTAGGAAGATCATTTTGAATTGCAGATTCTTGACTGACCATCCATTTTTTCTTTGCTACTTGCCCTACTTTAGCTGCCAATACTTCCTGGCAATGTTTATGCAATTAATGATGCTCTGTCGGCCGAGGCGCGGCGGACGATTGCGAGACATGTATTAAGCATTTAGTGAAGAACAGCACAGTAAGCGTCATCAGAAAGTGGGCTCCCTAAGTTTACGATCTCATGCTTCTAGAATGGGTCTGATGGACATGTTGCCTCTCTTTTTCATCCTCTTGTCCATGAAAACAAGAAATAGGTCACCTTCATCGAGACTACTTGAAACCACCTCCAGAATTACTTTTACCTTCCTGTGATCAGCACATCTTGCATTGCACTAGTGGTTGCTGGAGCTGGAAAAGCTGGTGTGGTGCACGCTGCATTGGGTAATAAAAGTCAATCTGCAATGATTACCTGTTGAAATGGATTCGCCCGAGGGCAATGACTTGGTTCTTAGACAAGGATGCTGCTTCAAAGCTGTAGTAGCAAGGCTTTGCTATATGTGTGCGGTGTTTGTTCCTTTGTAATTTAGTCATCGAGATCTTTCTGGTTCTGTACCTTTACGTGTGCAAGCTTTGGGATATGTTGATGACATTGCCCAATGATCAGTGAGGTTCTTGCAATCTGTCACAGGATCACAGCATCGACGGAATAAAACAGAGTGAATTGATACATGTGTTTTCCTTTGTAACTTGCTTCCTGTACTTTGAGTTGTGCAACAAGGTTTTGGGTTCCATTATGCGCGTTGTTCTTGCTTGTTCTTGGCAGCCACCGCATGGGTTCTGATTCATTGCCACTATAGTGAACAGCACTGTGTTTGCAGTAGATGGCTCCCAGATCCAGCCATTTTGGAGCTGTTTCAAAAGCCTTTCAAGCTGCATCCGATGTTAAAAGACTTTAACCATTCTTCGCCGGACAGCACGTCCATTCTCATCTCCTGCTCACTGTAGTTTGATCAGCAATGCGAGCAGGTCACTCACTTATTTAGGGCATGCATAACAATGTTTCCATTTCTTTATTTATTTGTTTTTATATTAAACGATTTAACGTAAATTCATTTAATACGCAATTTCATTTTTTTTTTTTTTGAATAAATTTGGAGTGAAAATCATAAGTTAAAATTTTTAAATTTTTCCAGAAATCTGAGAAATAAGAACTTTCTTTATCGTTTACTCTCGTCATCACCCGTAGCCCACTCGTTGCCTGTGGGATGCTGAACGCCCACCATCTATCGCCCACCACCGGCCTAGCCATCAGCAGCTTGCCACCAACCGCGGGCCACTAAACGTCGGCCGTCAGCCATTGGACTCCAGTCGCATGTCATCATTTGCCGACCGCCAGATGTTGGATGCTCGTCAATTGTTGGCCGCTCATCACCAACCACTGGACACTAGAGGCCCATAGCGGACCACCAAACGTCCCCGCTGACCGCCCATCAGTCACCACTGGCTGTCGGATGTTGATCGTTGGACTTCGGCTGTTGGCCACCTGCTGCCAATCGCCAGTTGCCGGCCGCCAGACTCCAACCGTTGGCCACCTGCCGCTAGTCGTCGGACTCTAACCATTGGCCACTCGTCGGTCGTTGGTCTTTGGACGTTAGACTTCGGCCACAGAATGCCGACCGCCACCACTCCTTAAATAGAAATTTTATTCTCTTATCAAACGAATTTTTATTCTATAAATAAAATTCTAAATCGTTATCAAACGTTTTTGTTAAAGAAATTCATTTATATAGAATAGAAATTGATTTTTATTCCATAAATTTCATGCACTCTTAAAGACAGTAGAGTAAAGAAGTAAGAAAGACAAGTGAGATTTCTTACGAGGCTGTAGCCTTGCAATCGGTAGAAAGTGAAGCCTATAAAACCCACCATCACGAGCTAATGCGCGACTTTCGTAAGGAACCTAACTCATTGCCTCCAAGTGAGCTTCTCAATGGAAAACTCCCCCCCCCCCCCACATTTTCCCAGGCTTGACCATCACGTTTTTCAGTGACGAATCGGCCTTTGCCCAAAAGGGTCAAAAGGAGAGGGAGGCCGAATTCCCCGACGAGACAGGAGGCAGCGTGTCCCCATGGAAAAAATTAAGCCTCAAGAGCCGGATGGTCCGTTTGGCGCGACCAGAACCAAAAGAAAGGCATTGAATCCGCTGTTCTCTCCGGGCCTTGCGTCGCCATGATTGTGTTTCGTGAAGTGGAAGGCGTTAGGTGATGCTAACGACACAGTGGAGAGATAGAGATAGAGAGAGAGAGAGAGAGAGAGAGAGGGGCCCCCAATTCCCTTTTTCGATGGCCCCCTCTTCACGCATCATCAGTTTTTCCTCCTTAATTGATTTCGTTAGTGCTAATTAATGATGATGACCTGACCTACCTTAGGACGATCCAGCTGAAAAGAGGACAAAAGAAGGAGCGGGGTCCGCATTCCGAATAAAAACCGCCATTGGACACAGTCGCTTTTGACCTTTTGACCCGGCCAAAAAAAGAAGAGGAGGGAAACCAAAAGCAATCCCCGAACCGGAAGCAAATTCAGGGTTATCCATTCGTGACGCCAAGGGCTTTGATTCTGCGACCAACCCTTTTTTCCGTGTTTATCTTCGATTTGATCGAACGGACGGCGCTTTCTCCTCCTCCTCCTTCGTGCTCGATGAACAGCATGGTGGCGCTTGCTTTTGTTGACTCGAGACTTAAGGGAATGGGCCTTGGCCACTTGTCTCGGGCGCGAAAAAGAAAGGTTCGGAAAGCATCTCGTTCTGGTGAGCAGTCGCTTTTGGCCTTTTGCCTTTGCCCCGACAAGGAGGAGATCCCTAGTATACATCCACTTCAACCCGTAACAAGCATACATAAAGACTGAATTTTTATAGATTTTTCAGCCCGTCGAACACGAGCTATCGCTCCGTGCGCAAGCCGAGAGCTCGAGGATCAGATCAGTCTCGAAGTAGAGCTCTCCTGAGCTAACCCCGTTCGGATCCCGCCCGATGCGTGTCGGGACATTTTCTTGATGTGCAGGGATCGCGGACGGCACGGTAGAAAGCGAAGGAAGGCGAGGAAGAGACGTGATTTGCGCATCCTCAGTATACCAAGTTTTTGCCAACCTCCTTCTGTACTTCAAAGCAATACGTAGACCGTTCTTTACTAATGACGTCTAGGATGTCCCCCTTGTTTTGGTAAGAAAAGAGGCAACGTGTATCTCAGGATGATTATGATGAATTGGGTAAGATAGAAGAAGAGTAATCGATTGAGGTTGAGTAGCAGGTGAGGCATCCATATGATTGCTTGCCACCCACGATCCGCCATCCATTCCAAGCGAAGAAGATCTAAAATTTATAGGCGTGTATGATAACTATTTGATTTCTCTGTTTTTTCTATTATCTAACAGTCATGGAATATAAATCCATTCGATAATGCAGATTCATTTTTCAATTTCTGGACAAATTTTCACCTAGAAATAGATTAAGAAAAAAATGAGAAGTATAAATTCATTACTTTTTTATTTATGAAACAAACATAAATAAAAACTATTCACATCGCCATCATTACAAATTAGTTTGTTCTTCAGAAGAGGGAGATATTTAAAAAGCCCAATCAACAAATTTTTGCCATTATTAAACGCGTTTTAAGTTGTAAACTCATTAGAGGTATAAATTGAAAATATATGACCAAAATTTGTTTTCAAGAATGTAATAGCTTATTATTCGCGTTCTTAATATACTGATCAAATTACTTACGAAATGAATGAGCCAAGACAAGGAATCTATTAGTTGAGGAGGTTTGATTGGGGGCGACTCATGGAACAACTGGAGTAAGCATTCTGCGTGAGGATTTCACGGGGACATCCGATGACGATCGAGGGGCATAAGTTCTTCATTCGATCTCCCCGAAGATGAGCATAGGCTTTATATAAAGTCAACGAGATTTACACCAAACTTATTTGGTGCACCGTATCTTTCGAGCTCCTCACGAAGCGGAATGGGGAATTTGCACGCGACCAAACTGGCCAATGCCTTTTGCCTCGCATATTATTTGCTAGAGTAATGTCATGAATATGCACAAACACGAGACGTCACGCGCACCGGAGAAAATATACCATGCGCACGTTTAATAAAGTCATACTATTTCGAATAGAATGAGGCTAGATTATTCTAGTCTTGGAAAAATACAAAAAAAGAAGAAGTTCTAAATTCATTATATTTATACCAATTCATCTTCAAAACTTTTAATTAGATAAAATAAAGTTCTAGGACATTTTGCATTTATTCCAATTGATCAATTAATCTAATTTTGGTTAAAATTAATATGAATACGGGTTGTCTACGATAACAAATTTGAGAAATTTATAGTATTTAAAAAAATCATTTCATTTTTATTTTCTCGCTTGTTGGTCATTGGTAAGGGTTGGGCGTCATCGCCAGACCATGTCGACCATAAGGGGTGGTTGCCAACCCTCACCAGGCTGTGAGAGTCGAGCTCGCTTAGATCCAATGAAGGCAATCCTTGCCCAGGCTATGAGGTTTGAGCCCTCCCTGGTCGAAGTCAGCCTCCTTGTGTTGGTTCGATTGAAACCTCTAACTCTCAAATTCTGCCTCTTGTTTTCACTCTCAGCCATGAATCACGGCAAATTTCTTCTTTAACTCCCAATCACATACGTGAATCCAACACCACAACTAAGTGAGCATCGACGTCAATCGACTTGAAGAGGATCTGGGCAAGGAATGCCTTAGCAGCCTCTAATGAATTTTTACCCTACGATCAACAATGGTCTGGACGAGGGGTTTGACCCTTGCTAGTCATAATGAAAGAATAAAAAAGCAAAATAGAATAGAAAAATTAATAAAAGATTTTAAAAAAGAATACATCGAGTCCTATCGTGTTGGACGGTCAGCCTTTATGTTAGAGATTTCCATTAATGCACATGTACTGATGAATAAGTTTATGACTTCTTTTTTTTAAATATTCGATAGATTTATGTACATTTCTGTCCATCGTCCAATTTTATGTAATCATCATCCGCATCCGTTCTTTGTTAAGACCAAGACAAAGCTTTTTTTTATACGGCGTCGTCCCGTGAGAGTCTCCTCTTCTACTCGAAAATTTCGAGCTCAGCGTAGATTCTCAAAGTCGCTTCGCCAACCATCCCCCCAACACGCCACTCTCTCTCTCTCTCTCTCTCTCTCTACACAGAAGAGACAGAAAAAAGACTCGCCCACGCCGAAGAAAAAAGAGAGAAAAAAGAAGATCAAAGCGAAAGCAGTTGGGCTTCAGTTGGCCAGCCTCTGCGCGAATCTCTCCCCCCCTTTCAATTCGTACGGTACCGAGATCGCCGCCGCGACGAACTCCTCCTCCTCCTCCTCCTCCGCCGCCGCCGCCGCCGCCGCCGGCCGTCTGTGATCTCGACTCCCCCCCCAACCCGCCACCACTGCCATGCCCGGCCTACTACTGCTCGGCGGCAGCGGCGGCGGCGGCGGCGGAGGCGGATCCTGGTCGTCGGCGCCGCTCCCCCGGCCTCCGCGGCGGCCCTGTTCACCGCCCTCGCCGGCCGGCCTCGCGGTGCTGGCTGCCGTGTTCTGCTCCGCCAGTAGGTAAAAAAAATCTCGATTCGCGTCGCGTGCGTGGGAAGTTGATTTAGTCAAAGCCGAAGTCTCCCTTGCAACCCTAGACGCAGAGAGAGAGAGAGAGCGGCTTTCCGCTAGGGAGTGTCAGACCGTGTTTCGTGTTCGTTCGCGTAGATGAAAGCTCTAAAGCGGAGTCACACTTCGTCTTCCTCGAATTCGTCCTCCCCTTCCTCCTCCTCCTCCTCGTCTTCGTGGATCCATCTGCGTTCGGTCCTGTTCGTCGTAGCTAACTCGTCGCCAGCTTCCTGTTCTTCTTCCCTCGATAGGTGAGTCTCTCTCTCTCTCTCTCTCTCTCTAGTTTTATGTCGCTCTGCTGTCCGTTCAGATCTCGAAATTGAAGTCTTAAATGTTAAATCTTTTTTCTTTTTCTTTTCTCTGGCTTCACTTCCGATTGCTTTCTATATTTTCTCCTTCGTTCTTCATTTCGTTAGTCCCTCTTTCAGGGAAATGCTTTTGGGGAGCCAACTTCGGTGGAGATTGTTTGAATCGGGGTTACGAAGATGCTGTTCTCTGTGTGACTAGGCTAGTGTAAATTTAGCTTATTGTTGCTTGGCTTTGATCGATCGGAGATTGGGTTTCGATTGGAAGATCTCTGTGGTTTCATGGGTTCAAAATCATATCTTGCTAGTTCTCGTTATGGTGTTTACTGTGTTTGTTCCTTTGGTTTTGAGCTTCTGTCCGTTTTTGATTTACATGTTCTTATGTCTTCTTCGGTCAATCAAAGTACTTATTAAATAAATATAGTGCATAAAATAAATGATGTTTACCATGATTGGAAATTGTGATGAGCCAATTGGTCATAAACAATGGAAATTGTGGCAAAAGCGGATATTTGGAGTCTGAAAACCTCGATAGCCATTTTGGCTGGATGCATGTGTCCTGCCTGCTATCAGGATGGATTTTCCTGTGCAAAGGCGATTGCTTAGATTAGATTCCATCACAAGCACAGATGTTCCCTTTTGTTGTTATTTCTTTGTCTTTTCTTGGTACAAGCGTGTCTTTGAAAACCTTCTGCATAGATCAATGGTGTTCACACAGGTTCAGGCAAGCCAACTTGGGTTGCCTTCTAGGTTGTCAATGCAGCTTTGGAGAAATTTTACGCCATGTGGGCACTGCTGTACACTTGGCTTATCTCAGAATGTCACTATCACTTGTGATATGTTTTCTCAGTTTTTGGATTCGCCCATTTTCCTTGATGATCACTGGAAGTCCATTAGGATTGTTGAATGCTTTGGTCCTTTCTATCTTTGTGACTTTGTCTTTTGAGTACTCATTTGCAATCTATCTATATATTGCAAAATAGGCTATAGGAAACCAAGACCTTTTGTTGGCGTACACAATTTACACTTGCTTGCTCATATTTATGTTTTCTTTTTCCCTTTTCTTGCATATGCTAATTTTGCCTGTCATCAAAATCAGGGGCCGCCTTTAAATCACCATGGTCTCGTCAAAAGGAAACATGTACTCTCGCCCAAGCAATGGAGGAGTTTGTTTACCACCGATGGGAGACTTCGAGATGGTGGAGTCAAGTTTCTCAAGAAAGTTCGCAGGGAGTGAGTGATCAATTCTTTCTAGGGATATTTTAAGAAGTATCTAAAGTGTATTATTGTTCAATGTTCATAGCCTGTGAGCTAAAAGTTCATATCCTTTTCCAGGGAGTTGATCCAAGCATTAGGCGGAAGTCTGGCCTTTCCTTCTTGGAGTGTAAGATATAATCTTGATACGCTGAATTTTATTTTCATGGAGTGGTGCTAATTTCATACTGAGCTTTCATGAGTTTTAAATTTGAACCTTTGAAGATCTTTATGGCTTTCCCTCATTAAAATTATGCATGCTGGGGATTGATATGATTTGTAAACTTTTCTGCCCTTATCAACAAAAGCATTTTTGCCTCTTTAAAATTGAGATTTTTGCCAAGTTCTTTAGTTTCTTTGATATTAGTTGCCTTGTTTTGTATCGACTGCTAGTACCTTTTCTGAATTAGGATGTAACAGTAAATTTCTGTGCAAGCAATTTGTTCATTTAGCTTCCTTTACTATCAGGTATGATTTGAAAGGTTCTAAAGAAAGAGAGATATAACAAGGACCCAAAACAGGTGCTTTCCCTTCAATTTGAATCGGTTCATTGTTTCTGTAACAAGCTTTGTCCTTGTACCTTTGATGCAACTCTGTTTAATTGGCATTTCCCCTGCCATTGGCTCTTGCAGGAAGAAATATGAAAAGCTTCGAATGCAATGCCGTCGCTTGATGAGGCAATCTGATGAGAGCTTCAGTAGCAGGCGATATAGTGGGCGGATCATTCAAGACACATATTCTCCTAGCTCTGAAGAAGTGGAAAGTGCCAGGGAGTCCCTATCCAGTGGGGAAGAGGCGGCCCAGATAGTGGGTGCCTGGATGGTTCTTCTAGCAAATTGTTGGAAGGAGATGACTCTTCAAGAAGAGTTACAAATGCCGATACCTCTACACTGAACACGGACTCATCAGATACGGACTCATCAGAGGATGTTGAAGTAATCGATGCATCTTTCTCTTTAGAGACTGGGGATGATGATCCTGATACACCACCCAAAGAGAACCTCTCTCCCTCCAGGAAGTTCAATCTGCCCTCACACACTGATGATTATCCGTTTGGATGCAGTGCGTGCCAACCCAGAATGGATACCCCATCTCAGGCCACAGTATCAGAAGCTGCATATCGGTTTGAAGGACTATGATCATCTTGAGCCTTGAATTTTCCAGCTGCTGACTAGTTGCAGTTCTCGCCTATGCCCTTTACGACCCTGAAATTGGCTATTGCCAGGGTATGAGTGATCTTCTTTCTCCAATAATTACTGTGATCACTGAAGATCATGAGGCTTTTCTGTGTTTCATCAGGAGGCAGGCTCGATGAGGTGGGGATAAGAGCAGCTCAATACTGTCTCCAAAATTATCAAATCCAAAGACTCTCACCTTTACAGGCACTTGGAGAAGCTCCAGGCAGAAGATTGTTTCTTCGTTTATAGAATGGTGGTTGTACTATTTAGAAGGGAATTAACCTTGAACAGACAAGTTGCCTTTGGGAGGTGATGTGGGCTGACCAGGCCGCTATAAGGGCTGGGGTTGGGAAATCGGCATGGAGCCGCATAAGGCAGCGGGCCCCGCCGACAGATGATTTGTTGCTGTACGCGATAGCTGCTTCAGTTTTGCAGAAGAGGAAACTGATCATAGAGAGGCACGTGGGAGCAGCATCACCTGAATGGTGCACACGATGACCCTCCATGAGAAGATAGAAACTTCTTTCCGATGATTAGTATTTGGACTCTCATTTTTTGCCGCCTGTTTCCCATGGCTTACTTTATATAGGCAGTGGCAGGCAAACATTAGACAGAGTAGACATCCGCAGCTATGCTCTAAATTACTACTGCTTGCATCTGATGGCCGGCAAAGAGGCCTCGTATGTATTATTGTCTGTGAGAAAACCTCTTTCGTTTGAAAGAGCATACGCGTCCGCTTCCATTCAGCCTGTGAGATGGAAAGATAAATTCCGATTTGTAGAACAAAGACATGGTGGCATTTTTTATTTTCCTTCAAATTTGGCTCACCAACTCTTGAACAAAAGAAATAAACTTCCAGCAAAATGAAGCCTTCCTAAATTTCGCTTTACCTTTCATGATATTGTAGAACATATCGTCGAGTTGGTTATGTAGTGTCGCCCCAATTCAACAACAATCGTCCTCTGGATCATTACTTCAACATATTTGACGAGTAAAGATAAGAAAAACATTCTTTGAAAGCACCTTTGAAGAAAACAAAGTACTCAAGGAAAAATGACAGGTCCAAACTGAAACAGAACATCGGCTTGAGAGATATAATGAAAGAGAGAGAAGGCGTTCCGACCACAGCAACAACTGACCATCATCCTTGGGGCTCGCCAATGACGTTTAGGTTTAGGTCGACAAACTGACTGCTATTACAGAACCCCAAATTATGATCCTCGGCTGTAGTTCTTTAAATTATTAAAGAAAATGCAAGACAAACAGTTCACGCCTCATAAGAGGGTTATCTCCAGGCAGTAGTAGCTCCCAGTCCTACTCTTTCTTTGTGTAGTGCCGCACCAAATGCTAAGCCCAAGATCAGAAGAGGAACAAGAAACTGCAAAATCTTGATAATAAATTCTGGAGTCTTGTCTTGATTATAACTGGGTTGCTGTGGGGGGATGTACGTGCGCTTGGCAGGAACGGTTGATGCATCAATCTCACCAATGTAGTACTTACTCATTGTTTCTCTAGCTATCGCTATGGCCGACATCTTCGAAGTCATTTGTTGCATCTTTTCCTGAAATTTGTGGAAGCACACACCGCACTCAGTCAAGACACATCGAAAATAACATATATACCCCCGTCTAACTCAACAAACCTACACTGCCAGTGTTCAAGCTCATACTTCCAGAAAAAAATGGCTTAAAGTTTTCTAACAATCTTTCTTTCGAGGGGTGATAAAGAATTGAGTAAGCTGAAATTGTTCTTACCAGTTGCTGATAGCAAAACTTCATCTCCTCCAGGATGATCATCCATAAACGAAGTTACATCATACACCTGCAACAGTTTACAGCAGTTGCAGAAATGATTTTGACAACCAGAAGTTGGATTTCATTTCTTGTTTCCATCACAGAGCACTCACCCAATCACTGGTAGGATTTTCGACAACTAGGGGAAAACCAAAAAAACACCATATCGATTGTGACACATTTACCCTGAACATTTTTTTTGGTCACATTAAAAACCCCAAATTACACTATGACAACTTTTTTTCTCGTGACATAAAAAATCACAAACTTGTACTTATGACACATTTACCCTCCTCCATTAAAGTCCTGCTCAGCCATAACAATATTGTTGTCAACACTGTTTACCTTCCGACATCCATGTAAGGAGATTTTTAATAGTGCTCATTGACAGAATCCTGTAAGCATAGTTTGAGGGCAATATGAAAGTGGGAGCAGGAACCATTTCTTAAAGCCATCTAGAGATTCTGCTCATGAACTTGCATGTGAAGTAGCTAGATGTATGCACCACGGTGGGAGGGAGGGATACATTCGACAATATTCATGCATAGTACTCTTTCAAATCTAACTCACTGCCTTAACTACTTTACAAAAGACAAACATCCATAATATATCAGCTAATGCACAATCCTGGTCAGTTTTCAGGCGAAGAAAGTTTGACAAAATATTCATCCAAGGCAGATGGAACCATATCAGACAAAACATGCTACAAGCGAGCCGCAAATAGATTTCAGAAAAGACAACTTGAGGAAAGTGAACCAAACCAACTCTCCAATAACTCTTCACTTCTGCAATTGAAAAATCGGTGCTTTAGCAATTAACGTTCCGAACATGCAACACACGAGCGATAACAAATCCGGTTGAGGGAGATCCGATTCTGACCTTCCCCGCAATAATAAGCCAACAATCCTTGGTTTTGTTGTGCTTCTCGACCTCCTCGAAATTAAAGAGCTTTCGGTCCGATGCCATTATCAGCTGCTACCGATCCAAAAAGCACCCAAAAAACTTCAATTTCGCACCGAATCAAACACGGGATTGTACCAATCAATGAATTAAATGAGTGATGAAGGAAAAAGAACCCCCCAACAAAACCAAATCCCACAAACATCTTCATCGACGTCTAACCAACACGAGAAGTCAATCACGAATCGTAACTCAATCTTCCATCAAATTGCACCAACGAATTGAAGAAAGTGAGCGACTGAGGAAGACCCCCCGCCCAAGAAAGCCAACAACCCCCACAATATCTACATCTAGTCGACCTCAAAAGAAAAATAAAAAAAAGAAGCAGGTGGAAGTGCATCAAGAAACGAATTAGAACCGAAAAAACAGATCTTTGAATCAGAATCACCACCAGACAGAGCTACGGATCCGCCCCCAACTTACGAAAAGAGAAAGGGTCTCCGGAAGACGGATCGGAATTCGCTCTCTCTCTCTCTCTCTCCCACCTCGGTCTCGTCGCAACCTGTCGAAATTCAAGGCAACGCCAGCGGATGCAACGCGCCGGAGCTCGGCCCGAAGTGTCCGAAACGCCTCCTGGGCAATTGCGCTGTTGTATTTCCTGATAGAAGAAGAAGGATCTCATTTTCAAAATAATAATAATAATAATAATTTAATTCACCTAAGCTTACCCTCGAATTCCCAAAAGAAAAGTAAGAATATGGTAATTTCGTATTTCAGAAATAATTAGGTAAAAGCCTTTAATTATTACATATGCTCCTAACTCTGAAAATAATCCAAGAATTATTACACTAACAAAACTCTTTCTGTTTCGTTTATTTTCTTTATCATAAGGGTGGTAATTCATCAACTGAGCTTAGCACTTTAGGAAGAATCTCAGTCTTAGGATGCCTAAACAGAGTTCTCGTTCTAACTTTCGTTGTTTTTCGCTGCCGTTTCCCTTCTTCCGCTTCGTCTTCACGGGAAGAAAGTTAGAAAAATCAAAGTCGTGATGTTTCCATTCGTTTGACTTGCCATTAGTCCCGCCCGCCCCTCGTTTCATCTTGATCGTGTAATTTTCGTTGCCTGTTCTTTCGGAAGTGCTCCGAAGTAAACTTCGATAATATTAATGTATATTAGCGATTGTTTTTTTTCTCCTTCTGTTGTTCTAGAGAGTTCGGATCAACAACTAGCCTGGTCAGAAACGATAGGCCACGCTCTCTCCAGTCTCTCACATGCATTATCTCATTTTTGACTCGTCTTGTTTTATTGTCAGCAGGATGTTCTTGACTTGCCACCCCAAGATTTTTTTTTTTAAAGCGCATTTGATAATATTTTTATTTCGGAGAATAATTTTCTTTCGAAATAATCTTTTTTTTAATTTTCTAATATAATTTAGAAAGAAAAGAAACGCATTTAATAACTATACAAAATTTTTATTTTGAAATATAAAAATAATAAATGCGTTTGATATAATCCACAACTTCTTTTATAATGTAGAATTTATTTTAAACTTTTTATTTTCTTCTCCTCTAAGGTGGAGCAGTGACGTGGCTAGTAACGAGCGGTGGGGGCAAAGAAGGAAAAGAAAAAAAGAAAAAATTAAAAAAAAGACTTATTTTTGAAATTATTTTTTAACAAACATTTTATTTTTTTTATTTCTTATTTTTATTCTAAATCTGTTTCTCATCTACTTTTTATTTGGGAAACGAAAAATTAATTTGCGTTATCAAATGAATTACTTTTTTTTTATTACGGGAATAAAAGAACAAAAAAATCAAGGAGTAAAAATGTTTCATGTAGACTCTTAAGTACCATGGAGGAAGCAAAATTCTCCAATGCGACTGAAAAGTTAGGCAATAAACTAGGACGGCTCCGTAAGCTGAACCACCCAAACCTAATCAATATGCATGCGTCGATATCACGCTCAATTCAGCGACCACATATGCTTTCAGGTATTTGTAAGTTCTTTCTTTGGCTATAACTCTCCTAATCGTAAGGTGTAGCCCCTGAATAATAAACTAGGAATGTCGGTAATGCTCTCGGTGTGCCCAGTCTCTGGTTGAGCCGCCAGGATTTGAGGTTGGTCTAGGGCTCGGCCGGATGTTGGGTTTTTCAGTTTGAGTGCATTCCTCAAAGGGGTTCCTCATTATTTCAATCCAAAATATTACATATGAGAGGTGCATATTGGTATTTAAGGGTAGAGGAGTTTTGGCGGTAACAATCCATTGCGTGGCTTGCTTGTGAATTACATCTTGGACAAGTTGCAAGTGTTGTGGTTGTAAGAGTTGTGAATTCCTTATTGAGAAAATTGATTGAGAGGACTAATGAGGCAACATATGAATTACTAGGTATAAACAGAGGTCAAGAAATATTGAGAGTGTTTGTTCCGCACATCATAATACATGGAGTAGTTGTCGCGACTCGATCTCTCATTATCAAGAGAAAAGGAAAGGTCGGATTTAGGTACTTGATCACGAAAGTTCCCTCATAGCTTGCATTCCAAAGACGTCATCACCTCACCTTTTGGATCAAGCCTCATGAGTTCCTCCACGAGATCGCGAAACTGCTCACCGCGTGACGAATGCGATCCATGCCGACACACCTAAAAAGGAGTCGAATTTAAGGGTACTTTTACCATGGTAGCCCTCTTGATAGTTCAACTTATTCCCACATCAAGTATGCTAAACCATAGTGAGTTTCAATGAAACTCATACCCCGCGTGACGGATTTATTTATACGATCTACTTATTTATGACAACCTAAAATAGACGGGAGTCGCCACTAGCCTTATTTTCGGGGTCGACTAGAAACCCAATCGAGAGTCGGGAGTGTTCCCTTGATTTCTACGCAACGATATCTAAGTTCGGGGACTTGGGTTACGCTAATATTGCTATTAACGCTCGGTACCTAAACAGTATGTTGTGTTTTTCCTAACATGTCCATGCGTTTCTTTTTATATTTTCGAGATCATCAATTCCTAGGCTAAGTGATCATGCGTGGTTGATCATTTTCATGCTATTCTATTTCTAAAAAAATAGAAAGGAAAACAACCAATGAAATTGAAATTGCAAAACGTTAAGTAAGCAATCAAGGAAAAACAGTAAATCTATCAGGCAGTCCTAAAAAATATAAAAGAGAAAATAATTAAAAAGAAAGAAAGAAAACCCGTAACTCGTCGGGTCTTATACAATGCATGGAACCCGAGACATATGTCGGGAAAATGGGCATTACATGAAAATGGTCGGAATGGACATCGACCTCCATCTTCATCTTCTCCATCTTCAAGGTCCTAATATAAACCTAATCTAAGAAATTTATGACTAGGTGCATACAAATAAAAGAAACAGTCAACCACAAGCAACCAAAAACAATGATTCACCATTGAATTCACTCAACATATGTATTTAAGGCAAACGGAGCAATCAATGTGTAACCCACATGATGCCGTTTTGTAGACAATTGATAAAAGATGTCATTCAAGATTCCTAACGCATGAATTTCTAAAAAAAATATTAAGAACATGAACAAATCAATCAAGAATAGATCATAGTAGCACGTCACACCATCATTCTACAACATATTGAAAGCAATTTGGACAAATCTACTATCTCATCTTAAAACTAACAACAACTAGCCACAGAAAAGTCAGCATTGCAGTTCAAGCCAAATTCCAGATTTCAAAGCTCGACTTGCACATATAATATATAATATGTCAATGGAAATTTTGAGAAGCCTATTACAAATCTCTAGAAGACATTAAGTCTTAATAACAACATCTTCCAGCTTGTTCCGGTTAAAACAGAAAATTACAGCAGGTCAAAACGCAAATCAACCTAAAAAAACTACAGAATTGACAGACTTTGTCGGTATTTTTCGATGACCGGATGATATCTATTCAGGGCGCGACATATCAAAACGAAGCTCTAGAAATGTATTTTATATGTCTAGAAATGTTCAGTCATATGAAATCGCGACACATCGACCATTCTATCAGAAGAAAAAGAAGCAAAACAGCAACTTCTATTACCACAACCAGAGCAACCATTTCTATTAATACTTATTTTTGTAGGGTTCACTTCATCATGCAAACAATAGGAATCATGCTCAGCATACATGGATTAATTTTAAAATTTGATTTATTCTTGACATAATATCTTTTCCACATGCTTCAATCATAAGCGGCGATTATAGCATATGGCGTGTGTCATGGAAAATCAAATTTGCATTTACATTGAACAGGTTTGAAGCTAGAAATGCCATACACATGAGACATAGATTTAGCAAGCAAGCAAGAGGGATATACCACAAACATATGCTTCCTGGTACGCAATTACAAGGAGAAATCAGCACGAGACTAACATGTTACCACGAAGAAATTCAGCAAATGGCCATTTGAACCAAGCATGCACTAAACCTTATTATCAATCTTACCTGATCATTGACCTCATTAGTATGATGTATACAACATCTAGAATGGTCTCAATGTCAACACCATCTCCCTATCCCTACAATAATCGATTCTCAAAGAAAGGCTTAATCAATATCTACTCAGCTCAAGGTCAAATCCAACCAACCAAACAGATCCTCTAAATCTATCAATCAATAATAATGATGACAGCATAACCTAAACAAATGACATTTACTAGGAAAAACTCAATAAACTTGTTCTTCCCTACCGGTCAAACCGATAGAGCGATTGAGAGAGAGAAAGCTAGATAACCTTGAATGAATGGTGAAGACGCTCGGTCACCATCACCAGTGGAGTTAGCAATCCGAGCAGCCGCGTGAATCGAGCCTGAACTCGAGGTCCTCGACCGGCCGTTTTAGCGCATCAAATTCGGTGTGCGAGAGAGAAAGAAAATCGTTCAGTCGGAAACGGAGAAACCCTAACGGATCAAAAGAGAGGAAGAGAGCTCACGATTGAGCAAGTGATCGAGCATGAACCTAAACGGAGGTGATCGTGAGCCTCCCTTGTGATTCTTAACCACGCCTTGATCCGAGTTATTCACTCAACCAAATTCGCCATCGTCGCCGTCGCGTTACGGTCGGCTTTGGATCGAGTCGGATCCGCAAGAACTAGATTCAGCGAATAGAGAACGCCGATGCTGTCGCCGTTGTTATAACCGCAACGTCTTCGGCCGATTGTCGGCAGTGAACCGAGGAGTCTCGAGATCTCCGTGAGCTACGGGGAGAGATTCGTGTGGGGTCGAGGTCCCAAATCAATCGCGTACCGCACGCCTCGCTGCCACCGGCGGGAGGAGACTCCGTTCTTTCAAGATCGACGCAGCTCTAACCGATTTTCCCCTTTCCCTCCGATTCTTTGTCTTTTTTTTTTTTTTTTTTTGAGCCGAAGTCTAGAGAGAGAGACCTTTAAAAGAAAAAGCCCTCTTCCGCGTCATCCCCTTTCCCTTTTTATTCTTTTTTTATTTTTTTTTCTAATTTTCTCTTTTCATTTCATTCCTCTTGTTTTGTTTTGTTTTCATTTTCACTTTCATTTCATTTTTTTATGCTTTCCTTCATCCAATTTTTTTTAATCTTTTGGGCTCTTTATTCTTTTTCTCTCTTCTTTTTTCTTTTATTTCTAAATTTTTTTGTCTTTTCATTTCAAACAAAATTTCTTTTAACTTTTGCGAATTGAATGTTTAAAACGTCGACAAAGGTGTCAATAATGCCCTCTTTGAGTGGGAGTTCGAAGAGGTTCCACTCAAAGATAAAATTGATACCTGCAATTTTTAGTCGACCCAATTTCGGAAATATGGAAATGACGAGCAATGATACTTGGTTAGAGACATACCTGATACTTACCTTTGCTCATGAGGGTATTGGGGGTTTATTCGCCTATCTCTCGCTTCTTTCTCTTGTGGAATGGAATGAAGACAATGAAATCACTAAATGGAAAAGGAATGGTTTAAGGATAACCTAAAACCTAAAACAAGGTTTAAGGATGGACCCACAAACCATATGGTTTGTAAAAACCAGGTTTTGACCGGGTGTGATGTCTCTCACCGTGTAAAAACTAAGCCGGCTAGAATAAAAATCTCACCGTGTGAAAACGGATATTGACGGATGTGATGTCTCACCGTGGGTTTCGACTGAAGAAAAGTCTCATCGCATGTGATGTCTCACCTCAGTAAAACGGGTTTGATCGAAGAAAAGTCTCAGTAAAAACGGATATTGACCGGATGTGAAGTCTCACCGTGTAAAAACGGGTTTTGACCGGAAGAAAAGTCTCACCGTGTAAAAACGGATATCGACCGGGAAGAAAAGTCTCACCATGTAAAAAACGGATATTGATTGGATGAAAGTTTCGAAATTGCTGGAGAACCAAACTTGCAATAACATTGATTACCAAATTCTTTCAGATTAACAGAAATGAGATTTGATTAACCATCTAAGGGTTAAATCAAATAT